>SNQJ01S0067779.1:63224-79221 GCA_010110895.2 Picea sitchensis | reverse complement strand
TCGAGAATCAAGATTTGTGAACACTTTTTAGGGAGTTGTATTTAATAAGTTGTTTCCTGCACATAGTTGTTTCTTGTAACCATGTTAACATTCTTTGTTTTGAATGAATACCATTACAGGGGCGAGATACTTTTATTGTTGCACTCAACAATAAATTTCATACCACAGGCATAAGCTTAATGTGCACTGCAAGATTCAACAGGTTTTCACTGCTCTAAAGTTGTTGTTGTCTGCAGTTGCCAATCTGTTGTATTGGTAGGTTCATTGACTATTAGTTTTCTAATTATTGAAGGCTATCATTACCTGCACTAGCCGTGATATCATAATTTTCATTGAACAATTCATGAAACTCCATGATTGCTAGACGTGATTACCATGTTGCAATATAGGATGTTGCAAGACCACCATTTCTCCACATTGATCACGAGATTTCTGTAGCAGAGGATTTATTGCATCATGAGGTACAAGCTAGGTATCATGGCGAGAGTCATTTCAATATTTGAGTCATTTGAGTTTGTTGCATCTATAACGGCTTTTGATTATGTAACGTTTGCTTGGACATTATGGTCTTTTCCCTGTTTCAGTTTGGTGGTTAACATTTGCGCCCTAGTAAGTGGGTCACCCTTAGGGATAGATGTGCTACTAGGAGGTCCTCTTGAAGAGTCATCGTGCCATTCCTGAACATACTTGTCACTTTCCACATGCCATCCCCTCATCTCCTTACCTTTTGGGATTTTCGAGTGTATTGACCCAAGAAGGGATTGTCCCTCATTTCATGGGAAGAAGGGGCCGAAGGCCCAGAGGCTTGTAGCTGGAAAAAGATAAAATACAATCATGAAACTTCTAGATGCTCGCCCATGGATCCCGAGGACAATGAAATTTCTCTCATAAGAAACTTATGGGACCCGTAAAATATAACTAATATAAAATTCCAACCAAGGTGGAGCATGTGCGAGCACTACTTTTCATGCTTATGTAGAAGCCCCACACATGGTTTTAACTTGGGGGCGAGGGCAATGTTTGTAACATATAACAATGTTATATGTTATATAACATATAGCTATGTTATATATTATATAACATATACAATACATATATGTTATATAACATATGACAATGTTATATGTTATATAACATATAACATTGTTATATGTTATAATAACATATAACAACATAACATATAACAATTGATGCAAAATTAGCATATATTAGCAAGGGTGCCCACTTTTTTTCATGACTTATTTGCCATGTTTTTTCACTAAGCAATGCCTTCGATGCCTTTTCGATTCACATGCTTCATAGAAAACATCATGAGCTTGAAGCAGTAAGTAATCAACTCGGCATTGTTTTACCGAGATATACAATGAAGTAATTGCCTTGCATAGACATACTTGAAACACACATTTTTAAAACCATGCTTATCTCGATTATTTAGACATGCATATCTCTATTATTTAGATGGGCTACAATTCAATTGGACAAAATTTGAGAGAACGCAACAATGTTGTTATATGTTATATAACATATAACAACATTGTTATAAATTGTTATATAATGCAGTTTTATTCAACAAAGAATTAATGCTATTCCATCTTTTCCAGATGAAATGCAAGAAGTTGGCTTGAGGAAAGGATATTTTAGTGAATCAAAGGTGGAAAATTTGTCAAAGGAACCTCAAGTACCATTAGGAGGAATGATTGGAAAGGATCACTTTGGAGAACTTGCATATATGAAAGAACCAATGGAAGAACAAAATGACACAATGGAAGCACAAAATGACGTTGAAGAAGATGATGATGCGTCTGTTGAGCATGATAAATTTGGGATATATGATATTGTTGATTAGTTTAAAGATGGATTTGAAGACGATGCTCAATTTTGCAAATTTTAGATGAGTTGTAACTGTAATGATTTGACTTTCATATTTGAAAATAAGAATAAAGATGTATCTATTTTTGTTTTGTGATGAATCTTTTTATTGTTTCTTTTTTCATTTTATTTGTATGTAAATCACTATACATTGGAAAATTTTATTAAATGTTGTCATTTTTTTACTTAAAATGTATAAAAATTTGAAAGAAAATGATAATTTTTTATAAAATTTAGACTTTTTTTGTTCAATTATGTCCATAAAAATGTTTTATTTGACATTAGACTTTTTGGTTCAATTATGTCCTATAAAATGTTTTATTTGACATGATATTTTAAGGAATATGTACCAAAATGTATAGGTTTCTTTTTTATGATATATGGCTATAAAATGCGTATTTTTTTTATAAATATTCAAAAGTGGTGTTATTTAACTACATTTTTTTTCATTTATTGAAGTAAAGGTAAACAATGTGTTAAAATGATGTTTTTCAATATATTTAAAAAGTATGGAAACAATAAATTAAATTAAGGAGGCAAAAATTCTATGAAAATCGTGAATCTCGGAAAAGTAAATGGTAAAAACTTTTAAGATTGAAAGTGCCATGAAAAATGACTAAAAAGGAGTTGAATAAAAACAATACATATATATATATATATATATATATATATATGTATATATATATATATAGAAAAAAAATTAAAAATAGATGAAAATGAGACGTAAAAAAATACTAATGGAAACATTGTGGATTGAAAATTTCTAAAATATCAAAAAAATCAGCTGTAACAGACCTAGGTGCTACCAGCACCATTTTAAAAATGAGGTAAAAAATTGACTCCTCTAAAAACGAACTGGAGTTCTCAAGTTGGTAACTATGTTATATTTGAAAGTTGAGAATGTGGGACTTGGCACTTATAGCATTTTTCCCCGAAGGTAGGCAACTTGTCAATGGCCCTCTCAGTAACTGCATGAGGGGAACCTTGGATTGTCAGAAAGTTCAAAGGTCTCAAAAAAGGTACTCATGGTTAAGTTAAGATTATTAGTGGGATTATTAACAGCTTGTTGATTATTAGTTTTGAACAAGTATTTGATATTAGTGAGTGCTTCTTCCCAAGACTTTCAAGTAGCCTTCTAGGAGCATGGCGATTTAGCCTCCTCCCATACACCTTTCGTGCGTTCAGGAAAAGAATAATCACTCCTTGTGAAGTGCTCCTCCTAGTTAGCATAATTTGGATAGATTTTTCAATGGAGCTGCCTTAATTGGAAAATAATCACACAAAGCCAACCAATGCAAGCTCAAAGAATTTTAAGGACTAAAGTTTTATTACTTGGTTCTAAAAAATAAAGAATAAGTTAAGTCCTTTTGACCAAGGATAAATGACTTATCCCCTGAAATGGTGCCAAAGATGTTGTCCTCCCACACACACTTGTAAACATGAGCAAAGTCCATCTCACTTAGTGTCTCCTTGGAAGCACAATGCCTTAGGTTCACACCAATAATCGCCACCTTGACTGGAACCTCTTCCTTTCTAGCTTTACCCTAGGGAAGCCAAAGGGGCTAGACCCTAGTTACTAGATATGATTTAACTTTGAAGTTCTAGGAGTTGGTTTTAATTTGTTAAAGGTTATGTGGAAAAACTAACCCATGATGCTAAGGCAACAAAATGCAAAGTGCAAGATTAATTGAATGACAAGCAACCCTTCCTAAGTCAACTAAGACTAGTGCCTAAATGTTGGGCAAGGGGGTCAACTAAGTCTGAGGGTGTTCAATTACAAAAGATTACAAGCAAAATTAGATTACAACTATCCCACCACAAAGATACAATTACTTACACAAAGAATAAATGATAAAACAATTATACAAGAGATACACAAGATACAAATAGACAAGATTAAAAGGGCCAAAGCGTGAGAGTTAAGAGATAATCGGGCTAATCTCTAATCACATAAGGCCAAGTCTCAATAGCACTTACTCTATTGACCGCTTTCACTGGCAAAACCACTAAAGCACTTCAAGATTCAAGAAGATGATGCCTCCCAAATGGGATACTCAACTCTTCTTGAATCACCCCACAAGAGCATAAAATAAAGATGTAACTACTTGGAAATTGAAATGAAATGCTCAAGAAATAAAACACTTTGATATTCAAACCACAAGATTCCATGTAAGATTGATTAAAATTAAAGTACTTGGAAGATAGACCTCTAAACAATCATCCAAAGATATTCAAAATAAATATGGCCTCCAGGATCAGTGGTTAGGAGCCGCGGAAGATTTAGTTAATTTTATTTTCCTCCCCTAACTAAGTGTTTGAACCTTAAACCTCCTCCTCATGTTGCCAAATGGTTGTCGGATGTTCAAGATAGTATGTCTGTACCCACCCTAGATTTCACTGGCCATCCTCGACATTAAGAGTACTCAAGAGGACACACACTTGCGCACCACGGGCACCCCCGCCACTCACCCATGTTGTTTCCCTCAAACCCGCTTTAGATGGTGAAGATGGTGAATTAGGTTGTCCTAGTTGGTCTAAAATTTTATTATGACTTATGGGTAATTCTTAGGTAAAAGGTGGTTGCTCAGATGACTTTAAGGTGCCCAAAAACAATGATTTATGCTCAAAACCGAAACTTAAAATGATTGCAATGAATGTGTTATAACTTATGAAATGGAAAACTAACACCACATATAAAGCATGAATTGAAAGATGAAAGGATACATATCATTTATTTAACCATGTCATTCACCATTCAATGTGTAAACTTGAAAGAAAGATGTAAAGCGAAGACAAGAACAACTTGCCAATTATAACAAAATATTACTTTAGATTTTATCACTTACCCACATAAATTATCCCATAAGAAGCTTGATGAAAATGGAAGTACTTGTTGAAAAGAGAAACTAGATCCTACACCATTCACACATATCTATGAGTGTCTTTGAAAAATAAATGAAAACTTGAAAGTTTGAGAGATATGTTTGCCAAAGAATGAATCACCACTTAAACATAGATATGTGTCGCAATTTAGATGTTGTTATAACCCCACCCCTCACCACATGCTTACTTGGCATCAAGCCAACTTATATCCCTTCATTGCCAAAACATCTTCATGAACAACTCTTTGAAATCCTTCTTGTGTCAAGGCCCACGGGTTCTAACCCATTATCAGACGCGGTGTGCACTGGCTAGCTCTCACTACAACCCGCCGTACCCAACAAAGCACAAAAAGGAAAGTTGGCCGACCTGAACAAAAATAAGGGTCAGCTTAACTAAAACGCCCGCCAGCGTATGGTCGAGAGTTCATCTAAAACTCTAGCTCCTTCTAGACTATAAAAAGAAGGGGTAGGGGTACCATTTGGGGAAGGAAAAAATATAGCGAATAAATCCCCTGTATATTTACTTAACCATTGTCCCAACCCTTTAGCCTTTCCTCATGCCAAAGGAGATTTAATGCAAAGCAGCTGAAGGAAAGAAGAAGAGGAGCCCCGGATCAGGATCAAGGAGCTAAGTACGGGTCTCAAGATTGATTGTAAGTTGATTCATTTTAAAGTAATAAAGAATACTTTTCCCACTCTAAATGCATGAATTATCTATGGTTTGGTTAATTTATGCTTGATTTCTAACCCTGAGTAGAGAAGTAGCATGCATGCATAGTTGTTATTTGTCTTGGATTTCGTAAGTCATCTGTGGAAGAAGCAAATACAAGAAAGTGGTCAAAGCTAAATCTGGAGGATCTACATTGAACGCCTGGTGAATACAGTTGCAGTCCTTTCCATGTATGTACCGGGTGAAAGAGGGGTTTAAGTTTTGGGGTTGTAGGTAAAAGTACTTCTTTTCTCACAAAATCTGCATGCAAGTCTCCAATTCCTAGTTTGCTAGTCCCAGAGTTTTTCCAACAAATGTAATTGATTTCCACCGTGACTGGGAGAATAATTTTTAGGGTTTCCGGATTTCTTTAAAGTTTCTTGGGTGGTTTAAAGATTAGGTTTTCTATTTTCTTTGCCCTCGTATTTTCCTCTCAGAGGTTCGAAGCAGAGAGCCCGGTTCTTCATGTTTTCCCTCGGATCTTTTGCCTATGGTAGTTGGGTCGGACATTACGAGGCCGTTCTAGAAGGCTCCGGTGACGCGGTAACTCCACAATTCTATCCCTCTGATCATATCTATATACCTTCGGGGTTTTCTCTCGAATCCTTTCCAGTCCTTGTTGGTTCACAACCTATCTCGCATTTCTTTTTTCCTTTGTTATTCCTTGTACTATTTTCTTTCTTCTATTAGAAAGAGAACTAAGCCTCTCATGGACCCACAATGTCACTGCAGGCCCTTCTTGTCTCCTCGACTCTGTCTGTTTCATTTTTTCTTAGAATTTATATATACACACGGCCCGCATAAGGTCAGCTCCGTACACGCCTCCTCAAGCTAGTCAGCATCGCTTACACGCCAGGTATTGTTTTAGTGACAAGAGGCTTTGAAGGCTAATTTTGTTCGTGGTGGACAATCATCCCTCCTTGATGAGAGAAGCATTCTCCCGTGTGTTTGAGTCTGGTTGAACAGTCAAGAGGTTAGGTCATCTTACCCTTTAGCCTTCTTTTTCTCGGGCCACAGCGATGTAAAATGTTAGGCCAAAATTTTATGGTCTTTAGACAAGCGTAAGAGTCTTTGTTTTATTTATTTCATTGTGTGCCCACTGACTTTAAGCATCTCCTGCGCTTTAAGCCCGAATTTGTTTTTCTTGGTTTTGTGCTTGTTTGCATTTTCCCTTTGTTGCTTTACTAGAACTTAAATAAAAAAAAAAATCTCTTTCATTTTCTCGTTTGGTTGAAAAGTGTGATTTTTTTTTTTTTTTTTTTTTTTTTTTTTTTTTTTTTTTTTTTTTTGTAGTGCATTTAGAGTATAAGTAGCTCAGAGATCTTGTTAAAATTCCTTTATGTTTGTTGTATAAAAATCTTAGAAAAATTGAAGAGAAAATAAATCTTCTTTTGTGAAAAGTTGTTGAAATTTGCATTTAGAAAAAGTCTTTTGTTTCCAGCTTTTCATTCATTTTTGTTTTCAGTCTTTACACATCATCAGTTTAACCCTTATACCCCTTGACGTAAGAAAAACCATAAAAGCAATGCTAATTTGCACTCCATTAGGACTTTTTAAATTTGTAGGGTTCACAAACTAGAGTCTGACTAGGGCCTTGATTAGGTTGGAGAGGAAACTTCCAAGGCCATTCAAAACCAAACATTAGGGCTGCTGCATAGGGAGTGTTTAAGTCCGGGGCCATGGAATTTATTTGGGACCCCCCTCTAACACGGGGATAAACACGAGGTCGCTGCGTGTGCTGGTGAAGTGAGATAACCCCTCCAAAGCCGACCAATCGTAGTGGAGAAAACACATATAGAGGGCTTCTTTTGGGATTCCGCTGCTGTAATGCCACGATGGAGCTTCGTGGGTCTTGAACCTGTTCGAGGTCCTTAGTTGTCTTCCTGACCATTTTCTCGATATCCTTGTCGTGCCTTTGGGGTTTGATACCCTTTCTCATTGTACTCACCCGACCGACCGCACTACCGGTGACCACTGTGTGCTAGCAACCTAGTTGCCAATCTTTTAGGGACATACATGGGTGACCGCGGTATAATCATGGGTACCTAGGATAAACATCGGCCACTCTTTGCGTGAGTACTAACGGAGGGTGCTTCCGTATTCGAAAGCTGGGTAACTTGCAACCGTAAGTTGCTCTAGCGTTGGTTGCTGTAATTGTTCTTCCAAATAGTTTAGTGATTGCTTGTCTTATCTCTTTAGGGGATTCTTTTAGTGTGTGTTACTTTTGACCCGTGAATACCTTAGTGTGTCTTGGATCTTCACACACAGTGGAGGATCTCGAGCTTCGTCGATCACTTAGCGCTTCGGCCATTGCCATACCCGAGCCACCCCACCATTAAGGCGCGGTTAGACCAAAAGGTCTTTCGCTGACCGGTTACAAAACCCGTGTCTCAACAACTCCCGGAGGAATCAACCGCCAACATTGGCTCGGTTGAAACCCCAACCACTGATATATGGGCATCAGCATCGCACTAACCAATCTACTAACACCGCATAATGCCTCTACACAAATGGCGCGGAAACAAACATTGTTACTTCTTCCGGGAATTCTTTAATTCCCACCACAATTGCTACCATAGAGGTCATCTCCTAACTTACTTTCACGGCCCAAGCCAGCACTATGAGTCTCGACGAACTACGTCAAAGACAAGGGACTGAACTCGTCATGGCGGCGCCACAACCCTTCTTACACCTAGTGCTGCCAGCTCCTCCGTTTCTCATACATTAGTGCCTAGTTCAAGTGCAAGTCCCAGACTCACTACTCCACTTTTCGTACTGGTTCAGTGGAGCTCTAACGCCCTCTAAGGTCAACTTTGGGGCAATCATGTCCTTTTAACGCTTTTCCTTATGCAATAGGTCACATCCCTCCTTCATCCCATTCACTCAACGGTGCTCACCAACACTCTGTCGGCTGAACATAAACTATAGTTCACTTAGAGTAGGTATTCAAGGAATTCCTACTTACAACATTCTGATAGGTTCAACATCGTTCTCTTTATTTTTCACATTTTATAACAATGCATTCTCATCAGCTACTTTCCCGACTAGGGGCAATCCCATTTTTGGAAAGTCTACTCCGCATAGAAATATTCCGCCAAGGGGTACATATAGCGTGACCTTGGAACTCGCATGCTGGGATTTGTTCCTCTCTCGAATGTCATTCCCCGGGTAATTCTTTCCATAGTCAATGGAACCCTCGAAAGACTTCTATGCCTCTCGCGATTGGGACCGCATGGCATCCTTCCCAAAGTACTTCTCGAACATCAAGTGCATTCTCAAATAATCTCATGTCATTTATGGAAATCAACCGACGACATGTTCCAATAAATGTAAAATACTTCTATATAGTCGTATCATGGTTTCTACCCGTAATTCGCTGACAAACAAACTTTTCTTGGCAACCTGCGCCATTCAAACTTGACCCTTTTCCTAGGTTATCAACAAATAACCCAAACTACTCATTCCCGGCGCATCGCTACACCTGCCATATTTGACAAGGTTGTTAAAATGATCCTATTTGTCATGATCCACGTTGGTATCCGCGCCAATGAAGGTTGCCTGACATTCCAAAGTTCGGAGGCCAAGCTTCCACGAAGATTCGCGATCATGTGACTACCTTCCATCTTTGGTGTTCATCTAACTTATTTAAAGATGACTTCACAATCGGCGATTGTTCTAACGCGACTCTTTATCTGTGGGAGTGCTTCGCCAAATGGTACATCAAGCTCGATCAGCCAAGATACTCTTTCTTCTACGAACCGGCGATGGCCTTCTTAATCCATTTCCAAGCACGGATATGACGCAGTAATGAGTTGTTCTCGCCAATTTCAATGTATTAAATAATGGACTATATCTGATCATATCTAGAATGGAGACGTTTCTAAGAGTCTTAATCAAAGCACCATTCCACCAGCATCCCCGCTTGAGTGGTTCCTTAAGTCTTTGGTCCCACAAATATCCAAAGATGTCAGCGATTTCGGAGTTTTCTCCTAAGAAGATGCCATCATGAGGGCTCAAATAGCCATTTCATCTATTCTCACCGGGTTTATTATACAACATCCCGCCGGATGCACCCCGATCGATACTAGATAAAACTAGACAGAGATAATCACATACGCCGGCTGGTATTGTTGGTTCAATACAAACCAGTTCGAAAGCACCATAACAATTGCAAATAGCCATTCATATACAACACCTCCAACGTCAAATGCACTAACGCTTTGATGCCCTCCCACCCAAACGCCGAAGTAAAACTCCATGCAACCGACTAACCCAAAGGCCACCCAATACCGGCGGGAAGAAAAAACAACGAAAAGAAGGGTAAGGGGATAAAACACCGATAATGTTGGCGGGGACACCATGGAAAAATGGAAGGCAGGTATCCATGCAACTTGTGTGCGAAAAACCACCACCCATTTTTTCCCTCGACTTGCAGAGGCTCAAAAGTTTGTCACACAAGCACAGTAAGCAAGTGTTGACTAATCCCTAAATATGGGGAAAATTAACCAAGCTTCCTTACAAGCAATGTATAGCGCCCATAGCCTTCCCCTCCTCCAAACAATCCCCTATCCATGTGAACGTATATATGGTTAGGTGTGATGCTTTAATAACAACTCGGGGAGCGCACGACTGGCAGCAAAACCGCCGCCTGGTAGCGGGTAGTAGTTTCACCCGCTATCTTCCTCTATAGATTGTGAAGACGTTGGGAGAAACAATGACACGCGATTGCAAAGGGTGCATTTAAGAATGCTTCTCACAACCCAAATGTAAGGTCAGCCCAAAATTACTCGGGTGGAGGATTTATCACAAACCCCTTTGTGATGTTCCTTTGAGGTCCTCAAAAGTTGCCCCGCTCAGAGAAAAACATTGTTGACTACTTTAGGCTCTAATGAGACTTGTAACCCAAGTACCATCATGTTAGATACAACCGACTTAAAACTCCTCATCTTCTCTCACTAATGAAGGCTTCGATAGTCGGCTCATCCCACGAAAACTTTTACACGGATATTTTTCGCACGGTGGTCGACAAGGGTGTCTTGACATGCTATGTCGTTAGCATGTTGGAAGGCTACATTGGCTAACCCGCTTTGTCTCCATCACCTACTCTCTCACCGCTACTGGATAATCGCTCTTTCTGACCACATGGCATCGCTCCTTCTTTCCTCGTGCAGTTAAGAGGAAATGCGCAGAGGTAGTCGGCGCTCCCCGCTATAACCTCTTGTTATGATGGAGTTGGACTTATGCAAGCCGTGGGTTGCTACAGCCGAGTCTCTCATTGTTTCCACACGAGACGGATAGTGACCAACATCAATTGTCCTTCTAGACCCGAACTATAGGCATCCACGGTTTTGATGATTGATAATCCTCAACCGTGTGTCATTAACATAGGAGTTGGTCTGTGCCCATACTTGATGGGTACCTTCGGATACCCACCTCCTCACGATGATCTCAAATTTATATCTAATCACCATAAGGGTTGATATTTTTCGTTTCTGCCAAGCTTCATTAATGACTTACTTTGAGATCCTGTCTCTCCCCTTCCCCATTGGCCAATTTATAGATGAGACAGGGAAACCAGCATGTCCATGCCCTTGTCGGTCGCTAAAGTAGCTGCACTCTTTAGTCCAGCAAGATTCAGCCAACCCTCGATCCGACTCTTTCACAAGAGTTAGATCCACTTTAGAGCTTATTTGAGCTCAGGGTTCTCTTGCTAACGCCGATTCGTTAGACTTAGTATTACCCTCCGATGGGCGCAAGAATTGAAGTAATGACTAGTCCATACAAACCTTTGGAATATCTTCATCATAGACCATACTTCCTCCCAGAAAGTTGCCGACTCAGCGTAAGAATTCCACTGCTACTAAGGACGGAGATCAACCATGTCCTATTAACCTCTTTGCTACACAGAAATTTATGTTGAGGGCAATATGGTGACTATTGCTGAACGATACCTATCAATATCTCCGTAGCCCCCGCCATAGACAATGTTTTCATCTGAGCATACATCTCCCCCAAGGAGATGCCAAGCATCAACCCACAAAGAGTCTATCAGCCAGATAACTTTTTTTTTTTCAAGCTCGCTTTGAGATCCGGAAGCAACATCCAACGAGACTGCAATTATGCTTTTATCCTCGCTCGGATTAACCGGAACGTAACCATTATGGAGTCTCTTTGCCCTTTCTAATTCTTAAAGATAAAAGATTTCCTCGAAAGTGACCTTGTTTCTTCACACCTATTAAGAACGCCTCCTTAAATGGGTCTTCTTTAAGCCCTTTTTAGACCCTCTAAAATGAAAAGATTGCCGAGTTTATCTTGTACCTTCACGCTTGTTAAACCGAATTCCTAGTCGTACGCTTTGTCCTACGGTAGTTTTACCCTTCTTCGGTCCGGATCAATTGTATCTAACAAAGGTATACTTCTATCGAATCTCCATTCTTAGCGGCAATTTCGCTATAATTTTATTCCTTTCTACCGAGACTAAATTTACTTAAAAGAAACCCCATGGAGTCCATAGTTAAGCTCTTTCGAACTCCTTAAAATTGAAAGATCACGGAGGACCTTTTCTTCACACTCGCTAAATTGGTCCTTTCGTAAGAACATTCCCATTGAGTCCAGTTAATCTTTTTCTGACTCCTTAAAATTTAAAAAATGGCCGAGTGATCTTTGCCTTGTCACACTCGTTAAAATGGTTTTGAATTGATCGCCCAATCGGTGTTAGTTTATCCTTTTCAACCGACTAGAATATTGTCAAAAAAGGCACCATTAGAGTCTCCTTTTATGCTTTTTCAGACTCTCTAAATATGAAAAACCACTGATCTTACCTTCTCTGGGCTCGTTACACTTACATCGAAGGACGTTACCATTGTGTGTTCTATCAACCGCATTTGCCTACTTTATCCATCAGCCTTGTGACAGTTTGCTTCTGCGTCTTAACACCTTTGGCCATCGGAGTATTTTTCCCGAGTATCATTTTCCCAGAACATCAGTCTTGTCTTTGTGCCTTGAGCTTGTATGTTTGCAGTACTCGTTCCTCCATTGTAACATAATATTCCTTTATTATTTTTTAAAAAATGATCAAAAAGAACAAAAAAATCAAATATACCCCAAAAAGAGGATGGGAAAGGTATTTTCTTTATTGGCAGCATCATGAGTCGCCCTTGGATAAAGAACATCTGTCCATTTGATTATCAGACTATGGGATGTACTACGACCTTAGGAAGCTTTTTCTCGCTATATAGAGTTGTGTCCTTTACCGTTTGGTTACTATTCCAAACACATGGAGAGTTTGTGTTGCCTCCTTCTTCGTAGACTTATGATTAACATATATGTTGCCTGAGTCTTATCACTTGTCGTGCTATTATCCAAGGGAAATTTGTCACTAAGCCTGAGTCGGCCCCTCTGCAATATGTCTCTTGTCCGCATACCCGGCCATCCTGAACGTCCAATCAAGTCCTTGTTCGAAATCACTGAAGCCTTCAGTCTGATCATCAATATTATCAAGTCCATAACCGACGAGCCGTCGAAGACCTCTGGGTAGTGCAGTCGTACACTCATATTACACTCCTACCCGAGTTTTAGAAGATTTTGAAGTTTTTGCTCGAGCTCTGAAGTAAAACCATCAGGCCGAATCAACTTCTGGAAGATGGGTACTCTATATGTATATCTTTCCGATTTCGAGATGTAGCTTCGCTGTGTATTATTCGTGGCTACTCTTTATAGTTATTTGACATGGATCTACAATGTATTTGATTGGTATCCATGGTTCTATTTTATCCCGAGCATGGGTATGCCCGCCTCGGTGAGACATTTGTTATTTTGCAGACGACACCTCCTGGTTCCTGATCCTTGGGCTCACTCGTTCCACACATCAGTAAAGATTGGTAATGTATTTCAGCCATCAGATGCTCTTCTGACCTCACACATTAGGGGGCATCTGTTATAACCCTAAATTTCACCAAACATGCTTACCTGGCATCAGGCCAACTTATATCCCTTCATTGCCAAAACATCTGCTGAACAACTCTTTGGAAATACTCTTCTGTCAAGGCCCACGCACCCTAACCCATTACTGCACGCGTGTGCACGCTGGCTGGCTCACTACAGCCCGTGTGTACCTAACAAAGCACAAAAAAAGGAAAGTTGTCGATGGAACAAAAAGCTATGGGTCAGTTAACTGAAACTCCCAGCCATGCATGGCCGAGGGTTCGTCCAAAACCCTAGCTCCTTCTAGCCTATAAAAGAAGGGGTAGGGGTACCATTTGGGGGAGGAAAAAATATAGCGAAGAAACTCTGCCCATTTACATAATCCATTGTCCCAACCCTTTATCCTTTCCTCATGCCAAAGGAGATTTAATGCAAAGCAGTTGGAGGAGAGAAGAAGAGGAGCCCAGGATCAGGTTCAAGGAGCGGTGGCTGGTCTCAGCTTTGATTGTAAGTTGATTCATTTTCAAGTAATACAAATAATACTTTTCCCGTCCCAATGCATGAATTATCTATGGTTTGTTTAATTTATGCTTGATTTCTAACCCTTGAGTAGAGAAGTAGCATGCATGCATAGTTGTTATTTGTCTTGATTGCAGGTCATCTGTGGAAGGAGCAGCGCAAGCAAGTGGTCAAAGCACAAAGGAGGATCTACATCGAACGTCGGTAACAAGGTTAGTAGTCCTTTTCCATGCATGTACTTTGAAAGAGGGGTTTAAGTTTTGGGTTGTAGGTAAAAAAGTAATTTCTTTTCGGTCAAAATCTGCATGCAAGTCTGACCCTAGTTTGCTAGTCCGTAGGGTATTTTTCCCAACAACAGATGTGTTATTAATTAGACCATAGTGAAACTCAAAGCATGTAAACAAAACTATGAATCTAAGACTTGAACTAAGATTAGCATATGTGTGAAATCTAACTCTAGAATATTTTAAACATGTATGCAAGAGAAATCATTTACATATTACCATCCTAGCCATATGATATTGGGGGTTACTCTCCCAAGGTGTAGGCAAGTTAAAATTTAAACAAAAATTGAAATGTAAATGAGAAAACCACTCACAATGGCACAAGGTGGAGGCAAGTCTACCAATGTTGTGCCAAAGAGGGTTGTAAAAGAAAAACTTAAATGAAATCTAAAACCTAGCCCAACGATTTTGGGGGGTTGGCTTGGCCAATCACTCTCTCAAGGTGTAGGCAAAAAAAAATTGCTTGAAAATGAAAGAGGAGGTTAAAGAGATAGCTACCAATCCCCTTGTAGGGTTTTCTAGTGTTGTGTGGACTTCTTGATGTAGAAAAGCCTCTCCAAATCAGATCTGAACCTGCAAAAACAACAAGGTTTCCCTTGCTAGGAGAGCTACACATAACAATACAAGCTTGGAAAAAAATTGGCTTTTAGGGAAAACGTTTTCTTTAGAAATTTTATGAAAAATTAAGTTTTGATGACCATAAGACTAAGTATGCTAGCTGAAATATGGGCTGCAACATAAATATATAGAGAATGAGAAATAAAGGAAGAATGCTAGGACTGTATGAAAGTCCCAAAGAATAGAATTTTGCTCAAGGCACTTCTAAAGAAACCCTTGAGGTCCAACTTGCAAAAAATTCAACACAATAGCATGCATGCAATGGATAATATGGAGGGTTAAACTAATAAGTGAAATACTTGCACATTATCTCGCTAACCACATATATAGATTCACAATAGTACTCTTTGCAAAACCTACTTAAATAAAATACTTTACCTAAGATCCAATCATACATGCATCATATCAAATTGAAAATATTATACCTCATATGTTGTAAGATCCAAAATAATTGTAGATCTTCTCAAAATCCTCCAAAGTTTTATTATTATTGCTTTAAGAAGAGGGATGTTGGAGAAATACTTGCTCCAAAACCCTAGAGAAGAAAATGAAAATGGATGGAAAATAGAGAGAGAGAGAGAGAGTGTAAAATCAAGTAGCATAACAATAGTTCAAGATATGGTGAGTTGGGAGTGAGAAATGAGATCTATTTATACTTGGAGAGGCAAACCTAACTCTCTTGGATCTAAGCCAAGTGTCCACCACCAAGCAAATGAGTAGATCACAAGGCTACAACACACCATCTAAGGTTTGAAAGATAGATCTAGGGTGTAGAAAAATGTAGGAGGTGTTGAGATAAAGAAAAGAGGTGCGGGAGGCCTGGGGATTGATGCCAAGGAAGGTGAGAGGTCTCAAAAAATTAAAAAAAAATCATTTGTGGGATTTCTAGAGGAGGGGGGCGTAACTCCTTTCGGAGGGGGCAAAAAAAGGGTGAAAATGAAGGAATGGAGGGGGATTAATGAGAAAAAATGAGTGGTATTACCCTAGGAGGTGATGTGGGGGTTAAAGGGAGTCAAAAATCATGAGAGGGGGGCCCAAATAAGTCACAAAAACCTCCACCAAGGAAAAACGTCAATCCCCCTAGGGGGGCGTGATTTTTGAGTGTAGAAGGTGGGTAAGGGGTTAGAATAGGTTGGAAAAGGTTGGGAGGGTTATGTTATGCTTAGGGAGGCTCTCTCTAACCTTTATTCCAT
>SNQJ01S0067779.1:52197-63174 GCA_010110895.2 Picea sitchensis | reverse complement strand
TTATTCCATCATTTTACATCCTCTAACTCATTATTACAATTTTACATTTTTGCCATGTTTGAACTTTAGCAGTTAAAATTGTTGTTTTAGACTCACTGACACTCCGGGTGGCTAAAGTTGTATGACTGAGCTGAAACTTGGTCCATGGATGTAGGGGGTGATATTCCATTTATTTCGAGCACAAATAACCCTATCAAAATCCCAATGACCTAGTTTTCACAATAATTGCTCAAAAACATTTAATTAATTAAATAATTAAAATCCCAACCTTAGGAAAATTAATTAAATTTAATTAATTAAAAAAAAACTATCTAGACTCGACGAAATTCCGCGAAACTTTCTACAATGTATAACATGGTCATTTACATCATTCCTAAACAATAGACACCAAAGGATGAGACCATTAGAACACCGTTCACCACTTTGGAGGAATTATTGCAAGTGTGAGGAAAAACTCATGGGAAATCAACCAGGCTGAAAAGCCCAGTTGACAACCCGAGGATAAAAAAATCTCCGTGAAAAGACTCTCTCAATGAAAACATCCCAAGGTACTTGACCTAACTATGATCCATGCTGACCTATTACATTATTAACACACGCAGGGGTGCGAAAATTCTGTTTACAAAATTTTGTGCTGGAGGCATAAAATGCCTAGTAGAACCAAACTGTCTTCAACATACTTGCATCTGATGATGCATATCTTCATGGCACATGGAGTTGACCCCCTAGTTGAATAGGAAGTCAACATATGGCTCCACATGGGGACGTGTGTTCGATCTTCTCACTTCAAGACGGAGAGCATACGAGAATCCAACATCTACAAAATAGAGTGCTCACCAGAGTGCACACCAATAACGAACATTAGAATACATTTATACATGATTAAATAAACAAATGCTATAAACAACATCTACATAATGAAATATCCAAAATACAACATCATAACTACAAAAATGAAACTATAATACATAAATAATTCTAAGTACATATTGACTTTATGAATGAAACAATACAAAATTGAAAATACAAGGAAAAGGGTTAGAGATATGTTACAAAGGGTGTCCATTTGGACACCAAGTTTCCATATGAAGAAACACTTCAAGGAGGGGTCCTCTCACTAGCATGTCTGACTTTATGTCGTCCCACAGGCTGAGAAGAGTGGCTAGAAGACTGATACACTTTATGCTGACTGTTTACTCTTTCATGTGAATCCCGATTTCTAACCTTAGGCCACTTGGGGTAGTTCCCCTTAAAAAATTTATGATGGTTTTTCATAGGTGCTAAGTGCAAAGTCTATGAAATTAATTTTTCCTTAAAATACTTGGCATACCTTTTACTAGGGATGATATACTTTACTTTATCAATATTATCCTTATCATCCTTAGTAATTCCCATCAGATTCTCATTACTTATTTTATCTTTTACTATCCCAATTTCTGCTAAGTAAGGAGGGTGTGGCCCAAGAATCCCATATGACTATTTTTGACATTTAACTGATTCTGTTGATGCAGGTTGAGCTAATGACACATCTATAATTGATAAATCCAACTCGGAATTTGATTCTGAAGGAGGCAAATTATTATTTGTTTGATCCATACTTTCCTCAAGAAAAAGCCCATTAAAAGAATCCATGGGGTCCCAAACATTGCAAATGATCGAGGTTTTGCTATTAAGTTCCATCTTAGTAAATGGTGAAGTATATTCTATTTCATAACATCCCATTTCAACTTCCCGAAAAACAATCTCATTTTCCTTTTTCCTAGGATCTTCCATATGATACTTTCTTTCCAACTCTCTATTCAATCTAAACTCAACCATTTGGAGTTGGAATGGTGGCATAAGTTAAGTCCATTTGTAAACTACCACCCAAATCAGTAGTTGTCTTTCTATTTAGAAACATACCCCAAGTATCAGGCACACCAATTACCACAATGTCCATCTCAATCATGATATCTGGGAATGCCGCTAAGTGTACTTGTAACCCCTTAATCAAAGCATGCACCTCAATTGTCCTGCTATCCATAACACAAATGTTATGGTAAGGTCTAGATATTATTAAGTTCAACTATTCAATTACTTTCTTAGTCATAACATTTGAAGTGGCTCCTGAATCTAGCATACAATTATGAAGAATAAAATCATTCACGAGTAAGGATAGGAAAAATGGTCTATTCTTTTGATTCCCCCTATCCATATTTTGTAGAATCACAGGTTCATCCTGATAAGTTCTTGTTGGTGGAACATCAATACTTTTCTGAGAAGGACAATCTATAGCCTTGAGCAACTTCTCCCTCTGAGAAAGAATCTTCATTATTTCTGACACTGGCACCAACATCTTTGCATTACTTAACCATCCTCCTAAGTCAATGTTTAATTCTGAACGTGCATACATGTTTGACTTAGGGGGGGTTGGAGCTACCTTGGGAATGTTTGTTTGGTTTTTATCTTGACTTTTGTTCCCATTCATTTGATAGGTAATGCCCTTAAATTTAGCCATTTCAGCTACTTGTTGTGGAGTAGGCTTAGGACCAAACATTTTTGTTACTTTATCCACCACAACACCATTCATGCAATTCACGTTTTCTACTCCCCCATTTAGTTCATTAGAATCCATCCAATCATACATGCCAACACTAAACTCATGACCAAACATATTAACCTGTTCATTTTCTGATCTATAAGGTCCCTCCTCACCATAAAGGTGAAGGAATACTTGGCAAGTTGATTCATCATGGAATTGCTCACAAGGTCTACAATAATGAATAGCCTGGTGGTCAACCCAATTAGTGGATTCAAATGGATTAGGTGGTCTTTGATATTGGGTAGGGGTCTTCTTATGCCATTTGTCATTTGGCCTATGTGGGGGCCTACTAGCTTGGTCCCTTTCCATGGCTATCAACCGATTCTGCATGGCATTCACCTGACTAACATGTTCCTTCAATTGATTAACATGATTAATTTCCATTTTTTTAATCAATTGAGTGAGATCCTTAATTCCATCATTAGAGGGTTTCTGAGTTTCAACACTTTTCTTCTTCTCATCATAAAGTTGGGAAGAATACCCTCTAGTAAAATCAGGAATGTTAGACTTCCTAGCCTCAAGCATATTCTGTTCAATTCTTACAGCTGTAGTTTGTGTTGCTTCTAAAGTTTGAGGATCCTTATCCCTTAAGGCATACCTCATTTCACCTTCAAATGCCTCGATATAATAAATCAAAATTGCAGTATCTGAGGGCTTAATGTCCCTATGAAGGCTCTTCACCAAGCTATTAAACTTAGTGTTAAATTCAACCAGAGTTTCGTTTTCTTTCTTCTGACTAGTGGTAAGAGAAGCAAGCTGAAATCTGTGTTCCTTTTGATCACCCCATCTCTTCCTAAACTCATTCAATATTTCATCAAGGGTGCTAAACTTAGCTACGGAAAAATCAGTAAACCATTCAGCAACATCACCTTCAAGAGAATATACAAAGAAATTCATATTTACATCTTCTTCATCATGACCCCCACAATATTTTTGCACACACATCTGAAAGTTGAGGATGTGGGACTTGACACTTATAGCATTGTTCCCCTGAAAGGTATGAAACTTGTCAATCGTCCTCTCAGGAACTACATGAGGGGAACCTTGGATTGCGGCAAAGTTCAAAGGTCTCAAAAAGATACTCATGGTTGAGTTAGGATTATTAACAATTTGTTGATTATTGTTTTGGAACAAATATTGGATATCAGTGAGTGCTTATTCCCCAAGACTTTCAAGTAGCCTTCTAGGAGCAAGGCGATTTATCCTCCTCCTATAGACCTTTTCAGGTTCGGGAAAAGAATAAATCACTCCTTGTGAAGTTCTCCTAGTAGTATACTTGACATATTTTTTCAATGGAGTCGCCACTTGGAAAGGAATCACACAAAGCTAACCAATGCAAGCTCAAAGAATTTTAAGGGACTAAAGTTTTTATTACTTAGTTCTTAAAAAATTAAGTTAAGTCCTTTTGACCAAGGATAAATGACTTATCCGCAGCAACGACGCCAAAGATGTTTCCGTCCTACTACACACTTGCAAACGTGATCAAAGTCCATCTCACTTAGTGTGTCCTTGGAGGCACAATGCCTAGGTTCACAGTCCACACTGTCACCTTGACTCGAACCTCTTCCTTCTAGGCTTACTCCTAGGGAAGCCAAGGGGGTTAGACCCTAGTTACTAGATATGATTTAACTTTGAAGCTCTAGGAGTTGGTTTTAATTTGTTAAAGGTTAAGGGGGAAAACTAACCTATGATGTTGAGGCAACAAATGCAAAGTGCAAGATTAATTGAATGACAAGCAAACTCTTCCCTAAGTCAACTAAGACTAGTGCCTAAATATTGGGCAAGGGGTCAACTAAGTTTTGAGGGGGGTTCAATTACAAAAGATTACAAGAAAAATTAGATTACAACTATCCCACAACAAAGATACAATTACTTACACAAAGAATAAGAAATGATACAACAATTATACAAGAGATACACAAGATACAAATAAACAAGATTAAAAGGGCCAACGTGTGAGAGTTAAGAGATAATCAAAGCTAAGACCAATCACATAAGGCCAAGCATGGCCCAATAACACTTACTCTATCAGAATGTTTTTCAATGGCAACCACTAAAGCACTCAAGATTCAAGAAGATGATGCCTCCCAAATGAGATACTCAACTTCTTCTTGAATCACACCACAAGAGCATAAAATAAAGATGTAAATGCTTGGAAATTAAATGCTCAAGAAATAAAACACTTAGATATTCAAACCACAAGATTGCATGTAAGATTGATTAAAATTAAAGTACTTGCAAGATAGACCTCTAAAAAATCATCCAAAGATATTCAAAATAAAGATGGTCTAGGAGACTAGGTGGTTAGGAGTTGTTTAAAGATTAGATAAATTTTATTTGCCCTCCCCCTAACTAAGTGTTTGAACCTTAAACCTCCTCCTCCTGTTGCCAAATGGCTTCCGGATTCTCAAGATAGTAAGGCAACGAGGCCCACCCTAGCTTTCACGGTTAGCCCTGATAGTAAGAGTACTTCCCGAAGAGGACACACACCTGGTGCACCATGCGGCAGTCCCCTACTACTACCCTCCGTTGTTTTCCTCAAACCCGTTTTAGATGGTGAAGATGGTGGAATTAGGTTGTCCTAGTTGGTCTAAAAAGTTATTATGACTTATGGGTAAGTCTTAGGGTGTGTTGTGGGTGTTTTATATAACTTTAAGGTGCCCAAAAACAATGATTTATGCTCAAAACCGAAACTTAAAAATGACTGCAGTGAATGTGTTATAACTTATAAAATGGAAAACTAACACCACTTCTAAAGCATGAATTGAAAGATGAAAGGATACATATCATTTATTTAACCATTTCATTCACCATTCAATGTGTAAACTTGAAAGAAAGATGTAAAGTGAAGATAAGAACAACTTGTCAATTATAACAAAAAATTACTTTAGATTTTATCACTTAGCCACACAAATTATCTCATGAGAAGCTCGCTGAAAATGGAAGTACTTGTTGAAAAGAGAAACTAGATCCTACACCATCCACATATCTATGAGTTCCTTTGAAAAATAAATGAAAACTTGAAAGCTTGGGAGATATGTTTTCCAAAGAATGAATCACCACTTAAACATAGATATGTGTTGCATTTAGATGTGCTATTACTTAGACCATAGTGAAACTCAAAGAATGCAAACGAAACTATGAATCTAAGACTTGAACTAAGATTAACATAGGTGTGAAATCTAACTCTAGAATATTTTAAACATGTATGCAAGAGAAATCATTTACATATTACCATCCTAGCCATACGATATTGGGGGTTACTCTCCCAAGGTGTAGGCAAGTTAAACTTTAAACAAAACTTGAAATGTAAATGAGTAAACCACTCACAATGGCACAAGGTGGAGGAAAACCTACTAAAGTTGTGCCAAAGAGGGTTGGAAAAGAAAAACTTAAATGAAATCTAAAACCTAGCCCAACGATTTTGGGGGGTTGGCTTGGCCAATCACTCTCCCAAGGTGTAGGCAACAAAAAAATGCTTGAAAATGAAGGAGGAGGTTAAAGAGATAGCTACCAATCCCCTTGGAGGGTTTTCTAGTGTTGTGTGGAATTCTTGATGTAGCCAAGCCTCTCCAAATCAGATCTGAACTTGCAAAAACAACAAGGTTTCCCTTGCTAGGAGAGCTACACACAACAATACAAGCTTGGAAAATTTTTGCCTTTTAGGGCAAAATTTTTCTTTAGAAATTTTATGAAAAAATAAGTTTTGATGACCATAAGACTAAGTATGCTAGCTGAAATATGGGCTACAACAGAAATATATAGAGAATGAACAATAGAGGAAGAATGCTTGGAGTGTATGAAAGTCCCAAAGAATAGACTTTTTCTCAAGGAACTTCTAATGAAACCCTTGAGGTCCAACCTACAAAAAACTCAACACAATAGCATGCATACAATGGATAATATGGAGGGTTAAACTAATAAGTGAAATACTTGTGCATTATCTAGCTAACCACATATATAGATTCACAAGAGTACTCTTTGCAAAACCTACTTAAATGAAATACTTTACCTAAGATCCAATCATACATGCATCATATCAAATTGAAAAGATTATACCTCATATGTTGTAAGATCCAAAATACCTGTAGATCTTCCCAAAATCCTCCAAAGTTTCCTTATTATTGCTTCAAGAAGAAGGATGTTGGAGAAATACTTGCTCCAAAACCCTAGAGAAGAAAATGAAAATGGATGGAAGAGAGAGAGAGAGAGAGAGTGTAAAATCAAGTAGCATAACAATAGCTCAAGATATGGTGAGTTGTGAGTGAGAAATGCGATCTATTTATACTTGGAGAGGCAAACCTACCTCTTTTGGATCTAAGCCAAGTGTCCACCAACAAGCAAATGAGTAGATATCAAGGCTAGGGCACACCATCCAGGGTTTGAAAGCTAGATCTAGGGTGTATAAAAATGTAGGAGGTGTTGGGATCAAACAAAGAGGTGTGGGAGGCCTTGGGATTGATGCCAAGGAAGGTGAGAGGTCTCAAATAATTTTTAAAAAATCATTTGTGGGGTTTCTAGAAGAGGGGGGCATAACTCCTCTTGGAGGGGGCAACAAAGGGTGAAAATGAAGGAATGGAGGGGGATTAATGAGAAAAAATGAGTGGGATCACCCTAGGAGGTGATGTGGGGGTTAAAGGGAGTCATTAATCATGAGAGGGGGCCCCAAATAAGTCACAACAAATCCACCAAGGAAAAACGTAAATCCCCCTAGGGGGGCGTGATTTTTGAGTGTAGAAGGTGGGTAAGGGGTTAGAATAGGTTGGAAAAGGTTGGCATGGTTATGTTATGCTTAGGGAGGCTCTCTCTAAAATTTATTATATCATTTTACATATTCTAACTCATTATTACAATTTTACATTTTTGCCATGTTTGAACTTTAGCAATTAAAATTGTTGTTTTAGATTGACTCGCACTCCGGGTGGACTAACCCATGGCTAAAGTTGTCCGACTGAGATGAAACTTGGTCCATGGATGTAGGAGGTGCTATTCCGTTTCTTTTGAGCACAAATACCCCTATCAAAAGCCCAAAGACCTAATTTTTACAATAATTGCTCAAAAACATTTAATTAATTAAATAATTAAAATCCCAACCTTAGGAAAATTAATTAAATTTAATTAATTAAAAAAAACCTATCTAGACTCGACGAAATTCCGCGAAACTTTCTACAATGCCTAACATGGTCATTTACATCATTCCTAAACAATATCTACCAAATGATGAGACCATTAGAACATCGTTCACCACTTTGGAGGAGTTATTGTAAGTGTGAGGGAAAAACTCATGGGAAATCAACCAGGCTGAAAAGCCCAGTTGACAACCTGAGGAAAAAAAAACCTCGGTGAAAAGAACTCTCCCAATGAAAATATCCCAAGGTGCATGACCTAACTATGATCCATGCAGACCTATTACATTATTAACCCACGCAGAGGTGCAGAAATTCCGTTTACAAAATTTTGTGTTGGAGGCACAAAATGCCCAGTAGAACCAAACTGTCTTCAACATACTTGCATCTGATGATGCATATATTCATGGCACATGTATTTGACCCCCTATTTGAATAGGTGATCAACAATGTCTATGCTCACAGAGGTTGTACATTCTCCCTGACTTTTGCACTAGTCTGTCTATGCTCATAGAGGATGTACATTCCCCCTGACTTTTGCACAAGACTATCTATGCTCATAGAGGTTGTACGTTCCCCATGAATTTTGCATTAGACTCACATAGCATCTCGTTCGTCCTGACTTTTGGTTTGAATCACAGAGGTTTTCCGTTCCCCTTGGCTTTTGTCAATACCTCACAAGACTGGTTGATTCTCCAAATCTCCCTGGCTAGCTTTAGGGTGGCCCATATGGCCTCTCATTGGAGAATGACTGTCAATGCTACCAAATTTAAAATTCCCTCTCAGTGAGGGAGTCATTCTCAGCCACACCAAGCTTGCCTCTCTACTGTACAAACTATCTCGATGTCAGAGGCTTGGTTAGGATATCAGCTACCTGCTCGCTTGTGGCTATGTACTGTAACTTTACAGTTTTTCTCTGGTACCTCATGTCAATATGTTTTGTGTCATGAAATACCGGGTTCTCTGTCAATTTTATGAAACTTTGATTATCACAATGAACCACTTTCGTCTCGAGCTTTTCACCAAACAACCCAGAAACTAATTTTCTTAGCCATACTGCTTCCTTGCTAGCATCACTTGATGCAATGTACTCAACCTATGTTGTACTCTATGCAATGGATCCTTGCTTCCATCTTGACCAAGAGATCATAGCAGATCCTAAACTGAAGTAGTATCAGGAAGTACTCTTCCGATCCACTAGGCTTCCTGCCAAGTTAGCATCTGCATACGCATGTAGAAATAAACCACCATTAGATGTATATCTCAGACCATAAGTAATGGTCCCTTTGAGATATCTCAAGATGTGCTCTACTGCCACCTAGTGTCTCTGTTTCGGTTCATTCATGAACTAAATCATTGCAATCACTGCATAGTGTATATCTGGCCTAGTGTGGATCATGTGCATCAATGATCCAATCAGCTGCCTATACATGGTGAGATCCACCAAATCTGAACCTGTATCAGAATCATGCAACTTCTTCAGGTTGGTAACCATCGGAGTAGACATGGATTTGCAATCCATCATACCAAACCTCTTTAGTACATCCACTGTGTATTTTCCTTGTGCCAGAAATATGTCACCCTGTCTTTGCCACACTTCCAATCCTAGGAAGTAATGCATCAAGCCTAAGTCTTTCATCTCAAATTATGAGGTTAGCTCCCTCTTACACCAGGCTATTATCCCTTCATTTACTGTTAGAAAGAGATCATCAACATACAAGATTAGTATAACAGGTTGGTTACCTCTTACCTTGAAGTATAGATTTTCATCAGCATCACTTTTCTGAAAGCCCAGGCTTTTAAGAAAGCCATCAATCTTGTCATACCAAACTCTGGGAGCCTGCTTAAGATCATATAAGGCCTTCCTTAGCTTGCATACATGAGTGCCTTTTTTATGTAGTATAAAACCATCTGGTTGTTCCACAAAGATCTCCTGTTCAATCTTTCCATTCAAGAATGTTGTTTTTACATCCATCTGATCTAGTTTCCAACCAAGTACGGAAGCTAAAGAAATAATAGCTCGAATGGAGGTATACCTGGCTACAGGAGAAAAAGTCTCTTCGTAGTCGATTCCTTCTTTCTGAGTGAAGCCTCTGGCTACAAATATTGCTTTTAAATTTTCCACACTTCCATCAACTACATGTTTGATCTTATAGATCCATTTGGAAGAAACCACTGATTTGTCTTTTGGCCTTGGCACAATGTCCCAAACATTGTTCTTTATAATAAACCTATATTCCTCAAGCATGGCATCCTTCCATACTTGTAATTTATCTTCTTCTTCAAATGAAAAAGGTTCGGCATCACTAATGTTGCTCATCAGTGCAACATAACCTCCAAACCTATGAGGCCTCTTCCTTTCCCTGAAAGTTCCTTTGGGAGCAACTATCCTTTTTGCTTCCTGCACTATTTCTTTAAGCCACCCTGTCTTCCTTTTGGATGGAGGTTCTTCAAGAGTTCTTTCTAACACTTCAGCAATTTCTAGGGGCTCATTAATTGGCCCTTCATGAGGTTCCTCCCTCTGAACATCTGACTCTTCATTTTCAGAAGAGGGTGAAGTTGGCTGAACTGCTTCTAAATCCTGCTGAATCTCTCTAGATTTATTAAATGCGGCTTCCTCATGGAAAGTCACATCTATTCTTACCTCTATTTTCCTCTGACCCGGTACATAAATCCTGTAAGCTTTGGAGTTCTCACTGTACCCCACAAAAACCCCTTTCTTGCCTGAGGGTTCCATCTTTGTCCTCTTTTCCTCAGGGACATGAATATACACAGGACATCCAAATATCCTTAGATTCCCTACTTTAGGTTTGATCCATGAGAAGACTTCTTCAGGAGTATTGTCCTTCAAAATAGCATGTGGACACTTGTTGTGAATATACATGACAGTGGAGGTAGCTTCTGCCCATAAATAATTTGGTAGACCCTGGTCAAACATCATTGCTTTCGTTGTCTCACAAATAGTCCTGTTTTTCCTCTCAGCAACACCATTTTGTTTAGGGTTATATGGCACGATCAATTGTCTCTTGATTCCTGCTGAATTGCAGAAATCCTCAAACTGAAGAGATTCAAACTCTCCTCCATTGTCTATTCTAAGGATTCTGATGTGTTTCCCTGTTTTATTTTTAATAAAGGCGTTATACTCTTTGAATTTATCAAATGTGTCACTTTTAGCTTTAAGAAAATATATCCAACATTTTCTTGAGTAATCATCAATAAAAATGACATAATACAAACAACCACTGGGTGAGGGAGATGACATGGGACCAC
>SNQJ01S0067779.1:31766-52187 GCA_010110895.2 Picea sitchensis | reverse complement strand
CCCTGACTTTTGCACTAGTCTGTCTATGCTCACAGAGGTTGTACGTTCCCCCTGACTTTTGCACTAGATTGTCTATGCTCACAGAGGTTGTACGTTCCCCCTGACGTTTTCACTAGTCTGTCTATGCTCACAGAGGTTGTACATTCCCCCTAACTTTTGCACTAGACTGTCTATGTTCACAGAGGTTGTACGTTCCCCTTGAATTTTGCATTAGACTCACATAGCATCTCGTTCATCCTGACTTTTGGTTTGACTCATAGAGGTTGTCTGCTCCCCCTGGATTTTGTCAATACCTCACAAGACTGGTTGATTCTCCAAATCTCCCTGGCATATGGCCTCTCATTGGAGAATGAATTTCGATGCTACCAAATTTAACATTTCCATCTTCTTGTTTCCATTGTTCGTTGATGAGAACTTAGCTTGAATTGACAAAGTAATTTTTTTTTATACATAGAGATTTTCTCTTGGAGGCACTATTGATTTTCTATGTAAGTAATCATGATGCAGGAGCATTTTGCCTCCAAAGTCAATTACATTTGACTAGGCCTAGGGGGTCTTTGTTTTACTAAGGGAGTGGGCTCCCTAATTCTTAATTATCTGTAAATTCCTATGTTTTATTGAAATTATAGAAGATTGAATAAGTTGGGTTGGAATATATGTAATTGAGTTTGTTCTCAAGAGTTGTGAGGGCTTAGGTTGAGATTTAGATATCATGAGGATTTTGTGGATCTGAGAGATCCTAGGAATTTGTTAATAGAGGATTTTGTGGATCTGAACCAATTCGAGTTTCCGATTTCCTTGGTTTATTATTGTAAGCCTAAGGGAATTAAGGGGGTGTGTAGACAAAGATAGGGAAAGGTAGAAAGTGTGTGTGAAAAGGGCCAAGTATGTCCAAAGGCCAAATTAATTGTAAATCGGGTCAGGAAGGAAAGAAGGGCCTTGTGTAAACCGTGTACAGATTCATTAATAGATATCAGTGTGTTTTTATGGATCTCTATGTCATTGTGAAGTTAAATATCCATTTAAGTGTGGAAGTATTCATGTATTGAATGATTAAAGTTCAGATCAGACTCTTAGAATATTTGTTGCAGGTTTTGGGAATTAACTGTGTTAGAAACCTCAATCAAAGAAGGAGGATAGACCGTGGTCCCCAATCATCGATCATTGAAGAGATCGATGATCCTGATAATAAGTGGGTCAAATCATGGATGATAGAAGCTAAACTATGGCCTGTATGCAAGAGAATCAAAGATTGAGTTGAACACCTTCGAAGAATATAATTAAATCCTTTGCAGGCATCGAAGAACAAGAACCATCAGATCAGGATAAATAATCAATAATGATTGTAGATTCATCGGCTCGAGACCTTGTTTGTGTGTTAAAGTTTGGATGAATAGGATTAGAATTACAGAGAAGAGAAGATCCAATCGTGACTGTTGATCATTGTAAGAATCAACGACAAAGATCAATAGTCTTTTTGACTGACCTAAGTCCCGAAACCCAGAGGTGATCATGACCGTTAATAGTTCATATCAATGACCAACATCAATCTTCATTCAGAGTATGAAAAAATGAGAAGAGGCTTTCATAGTTAGGTATTCTAGTCAAAAGGATATTCCAATGAAGAGAAGTCCAACCAATGGACCATATCGATGGAAGAGAGACTTCGACATATGCTCTAGATTTGTCAGGGTGATCCAGATCAACTATTGAGTGTGACACCGATTAAAGGATGATATCTATTGGAAGTTAAATTGATCAACGATTTCAAAGACAACACGTGGCAGTTGATAGAGACACATGGCAATTGAAATCCATGAATGTGAAGTGGACACGTGACAATTGGATCCATAAATGTAAAGGCGACACTTGGCATACATGTGCAAGTTGACTAACAAAGACAAGGCTATAGTGGAACGAGGAAGATTAAATCGTGACCATTGATTATGAAAGATCAATGACAGAGGGATATCCATTGATGACCATCGATTGTGAATGATCAATGATAGAGGTTATTTAGTGTTTGGAGTTTGACAATCAGAGCAACCCATAGCAAGTCTGACGATAGTACTTTGATACAAAGGAATCCGGATCAAGGGTGGAGATCAAAAGTGAAAGATCGACGACATGTAAGTATTCAAAGTGTTGCAACCGTCATCAGTCCACATGGTAGTATTAGAGGGACTGTCTAGAGGATGGAAAGGAAATTGAAAGGAATTCTAATGATGAATCAAAACCATCCATTGAAGGAGAGATCTAGAGAAGATCAACCGCCCATTGGATTAAACTTTCAGATATCCATTCAATAGCTCAACTACAATATTCTGAAATGCTATATGGATCGTCCATCTAGTGACGGTCAATGGTGAGAATTGAAAGTGGAAAAGTTCCAATGGTTTTCAATGCTTGGTCACAACCCTTGGTCATATGGAAAGATAATGCCAGTTTGTGAAGTGTTTGCGCTAATTCTGATAGTGAAGGTTTAACACTTGGTCACGAACGAATGAGCTCCTAGTTTCGAGTGCTTAATAAAGAGCACGATAGTGGGTGCGTGAAACAAAGAACCAAGAATTCAGTTAGAGCAGGAGAATTAGGCCTGTGAGAAGACTCATAGAGCAGTTCAAATTACGAAACTACAACAAAGATATTTATAAACTTTGCACCTATGGGACAAGTAGGCCGAGAGGTTATAAAATCATCAAGTTGAGATATGTGTAAGTAATCATCGAGTTGATGTCACATTGATAGAATCTCATTTTCTCACTATGTTCTTCCTACAACTTATCTATTACCCTCTTTTGTACATAGTATTGATTGGCCAATGACAACATCTTTGGAGAAACAATCTCTACCGAAATAGTGATTAGTTCGAGTACATAAACAAAGAAGTGAGCATGGAACCCTCTTAGACATATCCTTTTGAATTATAGTACATGTATTCATATCAAAATATTAGTAACCCTCTTAGAGATATCTTTTTTAATTCTAGTACATGGATTCGTATCAAAATACCAATAACAATAATGATACATTATGATGGGCCTAACGGTTAAGAACATTTGTTTACTTCTTGAAGGTCATAGGGTTTAATTAATCTAGAAAGGGTAGGGTATGTACACCTTTGTAGATTAAACAATCAAAATCATACATCAATTTATTGTGTTAGCTTAAAATTAAATAATAATAATAATTATTATTATTTATTTTCCTCTTAAAAAAACAATAAATTTTATTCATTTGTAAAAACAAAAATACATATTGCACATGATGTTCACATTTCAAATTTCAAGTTCCTTTCTCAGAATGATCTAATACATAGCAAAAAAGCTAGACACACATATATATATATAACTAGTTAGAGTTGGAAAAAATACTTAAATTATTACAGTCTTCCAAGAAATCTCAAAAACAATTATAAAATAGATACACAAAGAAATTGTTTAGAACAACATTAACCAGTTCATAAGTTCATAAAGGATAAGACAAAAAGAAGATAAGTCTTTTGATTCCACTAGATGCCAAGTACTTATTTCCATTGCGCTCTCTATACACATTTAAAATACATTGATTAAAACACTAATTTGAAATTAAAGACTTGTTCAAATATAGACCTAGAAACATACAATTTTTAAAAAAAAATAATTTTATTAATATAACAAAATTATGTTCCTCATATATTACACAACATGTTTGAAAAAAAATTCTTTATCATGATCCCTAGGTTCAGAAGCAACCAAAAAATCTCACTATATATCTTCCCCAACATGACATACATATACAAAGGCGAAAAAGGAACTCCTTACAGACCTCATAATATCATCCTACGTGGCCATACATATCTCACGGATAGAGATATGTATCCACTCTATAACCACCCCTCATCCACTATGTCTATAGATAGAATAGATTTGTTATAATGTCTATTTTATGGGATATTTTATGGGAGATTAGCATGTGGTTTAAGAAATTATGATTTATGGTATTTAAGTAGTCAAAATCACTATTATCATTATTATAAGTTTTTAACTTTAATTACTTTAAAAAACTAACTTATCAAAATCCATTTTAATTAATTAAATAATATAATAATATTATTAATTATTATAAATATTATATTTTTTAAATTTACATGTAAATATTATCCTCCATATAACATTTGTATTATAGAGTTTGCAAATCTAGTTTACTACTTTCAAAACAATAAATAACAATTAGAAATTAAAATGATACAAACAAAAAGAATTAAGAAATATAATAATAAATGAAAATCTTCCGTATTTTTATTTATATTTTTAATTAATATATAAAACTTCAAATTACTAAAAGAATTAAGAAGTATAAATAAATATATAATAATAATAAATTAAAATTTTTAGTATTTTTATTTCTATTTTTAATTAATATATAAAATTTCAAATTACTATTATATTTTGAAGTAATAATTTTATATTTTTATATTTTATATTTTTAAGTTGATGATGATGATTAATCTCTACTAAAAGAGAATTGGTCTATCTGATCTTAAGAGGATAAGTGATTACTTATAATTCTTTATAATTTTGTTTATGTGGTAGAAAAACATTAAGAGAAGTTTTCCAAGATCACCATAATTTTGTTGAGTTAAGAGGTTAGGAAGGTTGGTAGTGTGAAGATCTAATATTAGTATAGGCTCCACAATCTGATACAAAGTGTTTTTCATCTTCAACCTTTTTAGTATCATAAATGTGACACACTCTTTCATCCCATAACATTTTAGGAATTGACTAACTCTCACTTTCACTATAAAATTACTGAAAATTTATTCTTAATAAAAAACACCTCACTATTCTCAATATAATTAAAATATATATATATATATATATATATATATATATTCCACGCATCTTTTCTAATTATTTATTATTTATCTGTCGTAGGTTTGTATTAACAAATATATTAGATACTTACCGGCCAATTAAATCACCATCGGCGTCTTTTCAACGCCTCGAGCTTTGTCTCAGGTTGCAACGAAAGGGGTCAAGCTTCTTTTGCATGCCCAAAATTTGATGGCTTTACACGGAGACTCTGCTTCCATGGGCAGTAGTAGTAGGGAGAGGCTTTTAGGTACAAGTCCAGAGGAAAATGAAACAACGAGAGGATGTTGCAGCAGTTGCGGCTGCATCGAGCGACTGAAGAATGGATTGAGAGATTGGGGCTTCTCTGCCTGCGAGTTCGCCAAACGCAATGCTCGCAATGGTATATTCTCAGTGAAAATGGGGATGGCTCTTACGCTTGTCTCATTGCTTATGTTCGTGAATGTGTCAGGTTACCAGGATATCAGCATCAATTGTGTTTGGGCGATTTGGACCGTAGTTGTTGTCTTTGAATTCACTATCGGTATGGTTTGTTTATTAAATCGTTATGCAGAATAGCAGACACAATTGTTAGGGTAGGCGCAATTTCTAAACAGGAGAACATGCAATTCTATATTGACAGGTGCAACACTGAGAAAGGGTTTCAATCGAGGTTTGGGAACACTTTCAGCGGGTGCTTTAGCTCTTGCTGTCGCAGCCTTGGCTTACGAGGCTGGGAAATTAGATTCTGTAATCTTCATAATCAGCATATTTACCACTGGTCGGTTATCTCGATTGGCTAATCATGTGATGAGAAGGTACTCGATCCTTTCTATATTCTAACTGTTGGTTTTTTCAACATATTGATTTCAGGTTCGATTGCAACTTTTGCGAGGCTGTATCCAACGCTGCAGTCTTATGAATATTGCTTCACGGTTGTTGTGTTGACGTTTTGTTTTATCCTGGTCTCTGGCTCTGGAACCAGAGAATATAGTCACATAGCAGTCATCCGCTTTCTCCTTATTGCTGTGGGCGCAGCCGTAAGTTTGCTTGTAAATGCGTGCATATACCCCATCTGGGCAGGAGAGGACCTCCATAAATTGATAGTCAAAAATTTCATGAATGTGGCAGACTCCATTGAAGGTATATATTATATGCTTTTCTTTCTTGCAATTGATGATTTATTATAGCTGAATAGTAGTGTTTATACTGCAACAGAGAGTGTGAAAGATTATTTGTCCGTACAAGAACTCAAACGATTCTCTTCAGAAATCTTGTCTTTCCAAGCAGCTCACGATCCCTTCTATAAGGGCTATAGTTCGGCACTTCTCTCAGCGACTACAGAGGAAACATTGGTATGCTTCTTTCATTTGCCCAGATAATACACTTTGTTAATAGCGACTTCTGGTTTTAAAAAAAAGGGGGCGTCCATTACTGTACAGGAAGGATTTGCAAGGTGGGAGCCTCCTCATGGTTGTTACAAAATGATGAAGTATCCTTGGATGGAATTCGTTAAAGTTGGCGGTGCCCTAAGGCACTCTGCTTCCGTGGCTTTAACATTGCATGGATGCACATTATCAGAGATACAGGTACGGCTTATGATCTCAGGAATTCAATAACATCGATTTCGTTAGATGCCCTTGCATATGATCTCAGGAATGCAACAGAATACTATAACTACGAATTACATTCTGCGTTCTTGAAGTTAGGGGGTTTTAGATTCTCTAGTTTTAAAATTATTAGCTGAGGGGTTTGAACCTAAAACAAAGTTGCGCTGCAAATTTATTGTTGCCTGAAAGAAGTGCAATAATGTTTACACAAAAATTTCACAGGTTACATGATATGATGGAATACTATATAATCTATTATCTATTTGATTTTTTAGTATTGATTGATTTATAGAGTTCAGTTTATGGGCATGGTCTATTTTGGTGATATGAGGTGGTTAGTTCATTTGGGTTTCAATATTGTGAATAGAGTTCCCAGCCCTCCAACATTATTTCACAAGTTGAGAGCTTTCCAATGACACAAATTCTTTCACAAATTAATCTATGCTTTTCACTACCATTATACCAAGTGGATGCAAAGAGAGCTCCCATTACTCACACACACATATGGAACTAGTTACATAGGAACTTTCAAGAAGATTCTAGAGTGTCCAAAACCTAACCATAATTAGGAGTTGAGGCATACGAAAACCCTAACCTTAACCTTAGAAAGTTGTCATTACATGTTAAATACTAGGCTAGTATGAAAGAAAAGGGTTAAATTCATCTTGTATTGATTTATTGTTCTATAGTTTAGCAGAGCAAGGGAAACAAATATTGTAAGCATAATAGATGTAAATGTGTTGAACCTGCACATAATAGATCTAGCTAAACAATAATACACACATTTGAAGAGAGAATTGGAGAAAGAAGAAGAATGAGAGAAAGAATCAAAGAATTCTCATTAAGTGTTGTGAATAATGAATAATTTACACATGATATACTCTGTATAACTCAATGAGTTTGCACTGGAGGTGAACCAATGCGCCATAGTGGTGGTCTAGAGTGATATGGACACACACCAATAGTTACGGGAGTGAACTGCCACCTAGTCTAGTCTCTCAGGCAGTTACGAGAGTGAACTGCCACCTAGTTGAGTTAACTAGTCAACTAGTCTTCAGTTAACTGACTTAATATAGAGTAGTGAGGAGTTAACTTAGGGAATCAAGGCTAATGCGCCAGTTTGGTGATGATCCCAAGGAAAGGTCGAATTAGCATGGTGATGATCCCAATGTTGCATGGTGATAAAACCAATGCAACATCTAAACTCAACTCTACTAGTCAAACTGAAGTGTCAACTGAAAGAGAATATTCTTCAGGTGGAATATTCTCCCCTAAAATATAAGAGACTGGATAATGACTAATAAACAAGGAAAAACCTTAGGAAAAAGAAATCCTAGGTGTGTGTGAAGTAACTCCAACAACCCCCCTGAACATCACTATGGTGAAAATAAAGAATGGGTCTCGACAACGAGGCCATGTTAGGTACCCAAATACAAAAGATACACTGAAAATAAAGTGAGGAAAGAGGAGAAAACTCATGGGAACCCCCCCTCAAGGTACAATGTATGTAAAAAGAAGAACAATAGTTGCTAGGCAACCGTGTCCTTCACTCCAAGACGACTTCGCAGAGAATAGAATTTTTGCTCAGTGAAGGTCTTGGTGAAGATGTATGTCGTTTGTTCTGCTGAAGGACAGAACTGTAAGTCGATGATCCCCTCATGTACTAAGTCCCGAATTTAGTTCATGTGGATCTCGATGTGCTTCGTTTGCTGCCTCTAAACTCGATCTTTGCAGAACTTCAGAGTGCTCTGGTTGTCACACCAGATGACGATTGACCGATGAAACTGAATGCCCAACTCAGTGAGAAAATGTTGTAGCCACATAGCCTGAATGGTTATGTTAACTACCCCTCTGTACTCTGCCTCGGCTAAAGATAGAGCAATGACAACTTGCTTCTTGCTCGACCAACAGATAGGCCCAGAACCAAGATTGAGTGAGTAACCAGATGTGGACTTGCGATCAATGCTATCGCCGGCCCAGTCGAAATCAGTAAACCCAATGAGATCTAATGTAGAGTTTGTTGCATAATGAATCCCAAAGGTGTGGTGCCCTGTATGTATCGAAGGATATGCTTTGCAGCTTTCCAATGTAGCTCATGCGGCTCCTGCATGAACCTGAAAACTGCGCCAACTGGATATGAGAGGTCTGGTTTGGAGTGTGTGAGATACAACAAGCTCCCCACTAGTTGTTTGTATAGTGTGTTGTCAACCAGTGGAGTCTCCCCGCCATCCTCAAGTTTGACTCCTGATAGGAAAGGAGTCGAAGCAGACTTGCAGTCTGTCATGTGAAATCTCTCAAGGAGATCTCGTGCATACTTGGCCTGAGATAGTTTGATGCCTGATGCATCCTGACCGATCTCGAGTCCAAGGAAGAAGTGTAGTGGACCCATGTCCGTCATAAAAAACCCGTCATGAAGAATCCTCTTGACTGCAGCAATCGCTGAAGTCGAGCAACCGGTAATCAACAAATCATTAACGTACATAACTAAAAGTAGAAGTGAATCAACCATCCTGAGCATGTAGACATTCGGGTCTAATTTACAATGTACAAAGTTATGTGACAACATGTAGGAGTCCATCTTGGCATACCATGCCCTCAGAGCCTGCTTGAGGCAATAAAGTGACTTCTTCAGTCGACAGAACAAAGATGAGTCGTGCATAAATCCCTGGGCCTGCTCCATGTAGATCTCCTCAGAGAGATCACCGTGAAAAAATGCATTCTTCACGTCCATCTGATGGGCTTCCCATCCCTTGGCTGCCACAATGGCAAGTGTCAATTGTATGGAATCCATCTTCGCTACTGGAGCGAAGGTCTCATCATAGTCAATACCATGAACTTGCTGAAAGCCTTTGGTGACAAGCATGGCTTTGTATCTGTTAATCTATCCATCCATTGCGCTCTTGGTCATATAGACCCATTTGCATCTGACAAGTTTCCTCTCAGAAGGAAGGGGAACCAGATCCCAATTCTGGTTCTAGAGGAGGGATTTGTACTCCTCCTGCATGGCGGATTCCCAAAAGGGATTTCCAGCAGCCTTGCCATAAGACTGTGGATGTGAAGACTGAACCAAGAAAAGATGCCTGGAAGGCAATAGTTCAGTGGCAGTGAGTGCAATAGGAGGCTCCTCCAAATCAGATTGAGTCCTCCTAGTATCGGTTGGATCACCAACGAGATCCCCTACATCCTAAAGAGTAGTCTGTGCCCACTTGGGCCTCTGCTCTGGCTCTGCAACTACATCTAGATGCTCTGACTCTGCATCTGACTGTACTGACTCTGAATCTGAATCTAAATCATCTGAGTCCTCTAAATCAGAACTATCATCTAAAGAAGATTCGACATGTGCATGCTCATCATCTCAGACAGGTGGAGGAATGAAGGTGTCTACATGCGACTGTTGAGGTGCATGCGAGACACTTTCCTCGAATTGGACACTTCGCTCAATGATGATCCGGTCCGAGGAAAGATCAATAAGCCTATATCCCTTCACATCATTGGGGTAGCCAACAAAAAGACATTCAGTGCTCCGTGGATCAAGTGCCTTCCTCTTTTCAGTGGGTCACTTCCGGTTTGAGCCTGCTCCAAGCCTCATAGGGGGTCTTATCCTTGACAAATCTATGGGGAGATTTGTTTTGGATGTATGTTGCACAATTAAGTGCTTCAGCCCATAGTCTCTGTGGTAGTGACTTTTCATGCATCATGCAAAATGCCATCTCCTTTAGAGATTGGTTTTTCCGCTCAGCAACTCCGTTTTGCTGCGGAGTATAGGGACCTGTGTGCTGCAACTGAATCCCTGCCTCATGGAAAAGATTATGGATCTCATGATTTACATACTCACCCCCATTATCAGTTCGAAGGACTTTGATCTTCTTTCCGGACTGTGTCTCAACCAAGGCTTTGAAATCTTTGAGGTGTTGAAAGACCTCAGATTTTTTCCTGAGAAAGTAGATCCATGTAAAACGTGAGAAATCATCAACAAAAATGAGAATAAACCTCTCTTTTATGATGGATGGATGTGGAAAAGGACCCATAAGGTCACTGTGGATCAGATCTAAAGGTGCGGAAGCTCGCTGAGACTTTCCTTTGTCAAATTTCTCTTGAGGGTGTTTCCCGAGAACACATCCATCAAACACTCCCTTGGAGAAATGGATGTCTGGTAGACCATCAACCAATCTTTGCTTGCTAAGTTGTTGCGTGTATCTGAAATTCAAATGTCCAAACCTTTCATGTCATATCCTACTACTTTCATTAGCATGAGTAAGCAATAAAGCATAATCGGGTTCAATGAATTCAGAAAATGTTTACAATCTAGAATGATGATTTACCTCACCAATAGCAACCCTGGAGTTGGTTTGCATGTCGTAGATGTTAACAAAATTTGGTGTGAAGATGACTTTCTTTCCGGTGCCGAAATTTGTCATCTGATACATGGAGATAAGGTTGACAGAAAGTTTGGGAACGTGCAACACATTCTCGAAGATTCCATTGGTGAGTTCAATCCTTCCTTTTCCGGCGACTTCGACAGAAGAGTTGTCCCCCATCAGAATAGGATGACCTTTGCATGCGTACAAAGAAGAATATACTTCTTTTGAGGCATCCATGTGATGTGATGCTCCTAAATCAATGATCCAAGTATCGAGAGAGGAGTTGATGGAAATCAAGGCATGGCTAGAATTGTCTTTCTTGGAATTCAGATCTTCTGGCTTCTTCTTCTTCTTTTCACCCTCGATGATGCGATATCCAAGGTTGTTTTGCTAAAGTATTTGAGACATCAGATCTATTTGTTTTTTCATGCATGGAGATTCTGAATGGAATCCTTTGTGACAATACGTGCATTTATCTCCTTTTCTTCCCTTTTCTCCTTTGGATCCAGAGGCACCAGTGAAGGGTTTTGTGTACCCTTCCTTCTTTGGATGTGCATGAGATTTACGCTCATCTTTATCTTTAGATTTCTGATATTTGTGGCTACCATCATGCACAGTGAGTGCATGCACCCTTGGGCCTTTGATTATGCCCATGTTGATGGGCTTGGTTTGCTCTCGTTTCAGGGATTCGATGAAGTCCTCAAGAGAAGGCATCTTCCAGGTGGCTCCAGAGGTGAATTTGACAATATGGAATGTAGATACAAATACAAAGAATTCAGGACCAAGCTTGGAGAGAATGATGAGAACCATTTGCTTCTCCTCCTTCGATTTATCAACCCCGCAAGCTTTGAGTTGCGACAATAAATCCTTGAATTTTGTAAAGAAATATTGGATATTCTCGAAGCTTTTTGGATCCAATGTGAGCAACCCCACCTCCAACATGTGTCCCCTCATCTCATCATGTTTTCCAAAGAGCCCTTCCAAGGTGGTCCAGGCTTCATTGGGAGTCTTACAGGAAAATATATGAAAAAGGAGATTGGGAGAAATAAGACTGCAAATTGTTCCGAGTGTCTCATCCATGCGATTTAAGTACTTGGATTTTTCTATGGCTGATGTTGGTTCTGTATCTGTATTCAAAGTTAATCTATACAACCTGTTATCGTGCAGTTTGTATTTAAGGTCACAGGTTACATGATAGTGGACAAACTGGCGCAACAAGAACCTTCCCCACCCAATGTCACCTCGATGGGGAGGTTCTTTTTGTTTAGGGAGGTTAGCCTAGGGGAAACGTCCCTGGTAACCTGGGGTTTGAAGAGGAAAAGAGTATAAGGTCAAGAGATAAGGTTTTCCCTCCTCTCAGGTTACCACCAATATCATATAATCCGGCTAATCAACCAATGAAGAAGTGAAGTCCTTGTTGAGAACACCTGCCTGGAACACGACAATAACAACACAATATGTATATTTGCAGGTTATAATTCAAAGGGTTAGTACTTCTTAACTATCTGATTTCATTTAATAAGAAAAATAATAGATAAGATGAGGTCAATGTTCAGCGAAATCACCTATGCAAGATTACCAATTTCTCATAAAACCCTAAGTTGTAGTTGCAATATAAGTATCAGTTGTAGTATCAACTGCAGTGTCAGTTGCAACACCTTTGAAGTTTTAAAGGTTATTTACCATTATTGTCAGATGGTGCCACTACCTATTGATACTATCAAAGGTATGTACTTACATATGTTCAAATTGTATCATTATTCTAAAGGGTATTTATAGGAGAAATGATCTTTTGTCTAAATATCAAATCGTAGATCCAAAAGGATCTCAGATCCAATACATTCAGAGGAATAATGCACCCATGTTTGATTATAATGATATGCATCTGTTTGTTATGAAATCATTATGAACATCTAGGTTGTATTTTGAAGTTATGACCATCATACTAACCCTTAGTCAAAATTAAAGTCAAGGTATTAGAATGAGATTAGAGTTCATTCTCTAACTTAGATTTCTGTCAAGATAGCATATTGTCTTAGAACATAGGACAGGTTGAAGAAATCACTTGTCATATTGAGTGAAGGAGACTTGGAAGAAAATAAACACACTCATTCTTGAGGACAAGACTCCAGGTTCCAGGTTACCGTGGAGGAATTTTTGATCAAAACACTAGAATACTGTTGCTCTCATTTTGTATTGTATTTCTTACCTTTGACCTTTGTTTAAGGAAGGTCACAAGTGATAGATCTAAAGGAGATACTCTGACGATTGTTCTCGATATTTCTTTATTATTATTATAAAGAGTATTATTCTTGCATGTTGTTGTTCTTGTTCCAGGCAGGTCACATGTTCCCTAAGGAAGCTATAGTGACGGTTGCAGGATGCAACATATTAGACGAGACATGAAGCAGATTATGTACATGACCGTATACATTCATGTACCAAAGAAGATGGAGAAGAAGTTATTTTTTGAGATACAAAGTATCTCATATGGAGATTGATTGTAATGAGAAAAAGGCTCCAAAGATGACTGAAATTTAAGTAGACTTGATCAATGGATAATGAAGCCACCTTGACAGGGAGTAGAATTTGTTTGAATTCCGACTCAACTTTTCATACTAAGACTTGGTGTACAACACCAAGTATATCATGTAGAGACTATGAAGTCTTTGTAGACTCAGAAGAAATCAAGACTCAGAGTGAGTCTGATCTCAGAGAGGATCATATGGGAAAAGGAGACACCTTCGAGGACTCGTAGACAAATGCCAAGAGTTGAGAAGACTATCTCATAGTCTCAGAAACCTCTAGGAGACATGAAATCTCCTAGGAATATTTCTTTGTTTCAGTGACAGAGAAGGAATCCAGTCAAAAGGACTAGGATATGAATTTTTCTGTGAGACTAGAAGGGAAGTAAGAGTTAACTTCCAGGATTGATCTAACAGATCAAGCATGTTGCAGATAACAATATAAATATGTACAAATACTGAATTGTGTCCAAAGGATTCTCCCTGCAAGAGGGAGAAGACTATGACGAGACACTTACTCCAGTAATCGAATAAATAGTTCCAATGATCATGAAGACAACCAGAACAACCATGATTTCGATACAATATGAGATTCAGGGGGAGAAATCCCTATATTTGAGATTGAGTTATCTCCAGTGCTAGTTGGTGTAGTACATTAGTTGGGTCATGGAGACATCACTACAATAGCAGATACAGTTACGTCCATGAAATAAGAAGAGATACCTTTAGTATTAGTTATTTAGCCACTCTCAGTTTCATATGAAGTTGTTGTTGTGATACAATAGAGGAGCTACTCTCAGAATGAAGTGGTTACAGTGTGAATGAAGAAGTCATGCTCAACTTCATAAATAGAATTTGCAGGTGTAGAGTCCCGGTTCCATAAGGAAAATTTGCAGAGAAAATAGAGGACATACTCTCAGATAGTAAGACAGATAGTGCTTTGCAGAAAGCACATAGAGCTAGCACATGATTGTGTAGATTAAGTTGAAGCTAAGAAAGTGTACCAGGTTGGTACAAAGTGATGTGAAAATTTGATTTCAAGTTGAAGATAGAAAGACTCATGTCTGCAAGTTGAAGAAGGCTCTCTACGGAGCTTTGTATGGCATAATTGATAGTTTCTTGACGAACTTGGGATTTACCAAGAGTAAAATTGATTCTAACCTTTACTTCAAGGTTATGAATGATGAGCCAGTTATATCATTGTTTCTTGACGAACTTGAGATTTACCAAGAGTAAAATTGATTCTAACCTTTACTTCAAGGTTATGAATGATGAGCCAGTTATATTGTTGTTGTATGTGGATGACTTATTCTTAACTGGAGAAGAAAGGCTCATCACAGATTGTAAGAAGAAGCTTGCTGCATAATTTGAGATGAAAGACCTAGGCCCGATGCATTATTTCTTAGGTCTTGAAGTATTGGCAGAGCCTAGAGAAGATGTTCCTTAACCAAGGGAAGTATGCAGTTGAAAGAATGAAGAGGTTTGATATGTTGGAATATAAATCCATGAATACACCCATGGAGATAAAGTTGAAGCTCCTGGTTTATACTTCGTCAGAATTGGTTGATGTTACTCTGTACAAACATATTATTGGTTCATTGATGTATCTGACGAATACCAAGCTTGATATATGCGTTGCTATGAACACCTTGAGTCAATATCTAGTAGATCCCATTCGTGTTCACCTTGTAGCTGAAAATCATGTGATGAGATACCTTAAGGGTACATTGGATTATGGTCTCTGTTACAATGGAAATCATGACTTTCATATTGTATGGTTATACTGATTCAGATTTGGCTGGAAGTGTTTCTGATAGAAAGAGCACTTCAGGATTTTGTTTCAGTTTGGGGTCAACCATCACTTCATGGAAGAGAAGGAAACAATCCAGTATTGCAATCAACACGACATAAGCAAAATACATTGTAGCATGTTCCTCCAGTTGTGAAGCCATATGGCTTCGGAAGTTATTGACTGGTCTATTCGATTTGGAGATAGAAGACACCGTGATTCTATGTGATAAACAAAGTTTCATAAAGATGACAGAGAACCCAATTTTCCATGATAATTCGAAGCACATAGAAATCCAGTATCACTACATTCGTTATATGGTGTAGAGGGGAGTTGCAAAGCTCCAATATGTTGGCACATATGAGCATGTTGCATATGTGTTGACCAAGCCTCCGTCTCGTGTAAAGTTTGAATACTTTCGAGACAAGCTTGGCATAGTCTGAAAGGAGCTCCCTCTAAAGGGGGAGTGATGCTGATGATACTATGGTATCCTGACCAACAACGGGTAGCTTCGTTAGGATTTTATATTATAGGGGATTGATCATCCCTGGGTAGAGATCGAAGGTCTGGTAAGGAAGGTCTATTAAAGTACCCGTGGATCCTTCTATGTGCCGAAAGTTGATCGGATCATTGATATATTTGGTTAGTACTAGGTTGGATATTTTCTTTGCAGTAGACACTCTAAGCCAGTTCCAGGTTGAACCAAGATATGAAAATTTGATTGTAGAAAGAATGTATTAAGATATCTTCATGGTAGAATTAGTTATGGTTTGAAATATGTTTCAAATGATAATGTGAAGCTAGGGGGTTGTACAAACTCTGATTGTGCAGGGAGTGTAGTGAATCAGAAAATCACATCAGGATGTTGCTTCAGTTTGGGATCATGTAAGATCTCATGGTTAAGAAGGAAGTAAACATCAGTGGCACTCAATACAACATAGGTAGAGTATATAGCAACCAATGTTGCAAGTCGTGAAGTAGTGTGGCTTTGGAAGCTGCTTGCAGGGTTATTTGATCTAGAGTTGGAGCTAACTTTGATATATTGTGATAACCAAAGTTGTGTGAAGCATATAGAGATAAAATACCATTACATCCAAGACATGGTGCATAGAGGAGCTCTAGAGCTTCGGTACATATCCACATATGAGCAGATAGTAGACATTCTCACCAAACCTCTATATAGAGTGAAGTATGAGTACTTCAGAGACAAGCTTGGCATGATGCAGAATGCCCACCCTATTTGAGAGGAAGGTGTGTTGTTTCTCATCCATCCAACTAACCCCTCTAGCCAATAGTTCCCTATATTAGTCATGTGAGGTGAATGAGGGGGTAATTCACTACTGGATACTAGTCTTTCATATGCCATGTGAAGTGTGTTGCCGTCCTTATACACACTTGCAAACGTGATCTTGGTGGCTCACTTAGTGTGTCCTTGGAGGCACAATGTCTAGGTTCACAGCCCAAGTTGTCACTTTGACCAGAACCTCTTCCATCTAGGCTTACTCCTAGGGAAGCCAAAGGGGGTAGACCTTAGTTGCTAGATGAGTTAGAGTTAAATTCTAGGAGTTAATTTTAATTTGTTAAGGTTAGAGGGGATTCTAATCCTAAGATGCTAAGGCAACCATGAAAATGCAAGGGTTAGCATAAAAAGTAAGTCCTTTCCCTAGGTCAACTAAGACTAGTGCCTAGAAATTGGGCAAGGGGTCAACTATGTTAAAGGGTGGTTTATTAAAAAATATTTATAAGTTACAATCTTACAAAAGAATAACTCAATAAAAGAATACCATGTGCATTTACTTACAAGATTTACAATTAAAAGAATGATAGATTGCAACAATGATCTAACCAAATATTTGTTCAATATGTGTGCAGGATACAGAAGATCAAAGCATCAAGTTACATCATCATTTACACATGACTATCATCAATACATTACTTCATCAATAAGATTACAAAGGAGAGTTGAGCACAATTATTATGAAGATATTGAAGACAATTTACACTCTTTATTATTAAGCCCACCAAGTATTATTAGATTTGGCCAAGGGTTTAATAATTAGGCTTTTCTTAAGAATTTTAAGTTTTATTTGATTTCACCAAAGCCTCCTCCTCCTGTTGCCAAATAACTGCCCGATGCTCAAGATAGTAAGGCAATGAGGCTCACCCTAGCTTCAACGGTCAACCCTGACAGTAAGAGTACTTCCCGAAGAGGACACCCACCTGGAGCGCCACGGACAGTCCCCTGCCACTACCCTCTGTTGTTTTCCTCAAACCCGTTTTAGATGGTGGAGATGGTGGTCCAAGGTACCCTAAAATAGTCTATTAAGTATATATAACAATTGGGTAGACTTTTAGGTGATTTAAAGAGTGTTTTGAGAGTTTTAAAGTGTTTTTAAAGTGAAAAATAATGAAATGGCCGAAACTGAACTTGCTCAAAAAGTGTTGCTTAAGCTTTAACAATGAAATATATCAACACTTAAGAAGCAAAGTAAAGAGATAGATAAAAAGAAAATGAGATTTATCACATGCACATCAACATTAGTTTGATTAGAGACAATAGATCCAATGGCAAGAACAACTTGCCTTAAGAGATGAAGAAAAGAAAATTTAAGTGTTTGCCAAGTTAACCATTCAACACAACTCAAGCCCAAGACATGGCTACCAATAGATATTAAGCAATGAATAAAATAACCACCTTATATGTTAAGAACTTTAAGAGATATTAAGCATGAAAGTAAAATATGTGCTTAAGAGAGATTGAGAGCTTGAATGAAATGAACTAAGCAAGATCAAATCAAAATTATTAAGTGTGTTGCCCAATGGGATTAAGATATGAGATTAGATCTAAAACATAAGCATTTGAGATATTAAAACATTTAGATCAACCACATCACATGAAAGATAACGCATTAACACTTGTCTCTACCTCTTTGGGGGATTCCTTTCCCAAATAGGTAGGTTATTGGTTATCTTGTCTTAGTTTATTAGAGTGTTATTGTTAGGACAAACTTAGCAAGATATGAGCAAGAAAGAAAGTAAACCCAACAGAAAACTAAGCTACAAGCTAATCTATTAACAACCAAGCAAATACCCACACAAGGTTGAGAAGGTGCCCTCACCTTCTAAACCTTGTGGAAAAGCTAGAAGAAAACTCAAAAAATTGAAGGGAAAAGACTAGATCTACCGACGTCCTACCTACCCAACAAGATTGAAGAAGAGGGGAGGCCGTACCACTTCCCCTCTTACACCTCAAGCTCAAACAAACAAGCAAATAAAGAAGAAAAGTGCACTTCTAAGCTAGAAAAAAGAAGGGAAGAGTAAGACATAGCTACCAAATTCCCCCAAGGGGTCTTGTAGTGTTGTGTGTGTCTCTTTGGGGCAACCAAAAGCCTCCTATCAGATCTGATATACCTATTAAAACAACAGGGTTTTCTTGCTAGGATGGCTACACACAACCAAACAAAGTTAAGGAAACCCTTGCCCCTTTTGGGACAAGAAATCTCCACAAGACAAGATATAGATTTAAAAGTATTTTTGACCTATCTAAACCAATATATGCTAGCTAAAAAATGATATGGATGTACAAAAAATAAGAGCAAGGTAATAGATCTAGATAGTTGGAGTGTGAGAAGCTACAAGTGACACTTCCCTTCTAGAAGGAGATCCCAATGGAGCTTTGAAATTGAACTTGCAATACTCTTCCAAACTCAAGCATACAAGAGACAAAACATTGATGCAATGATAATAAATGACACTTCAATTTACATCACATATCAAGATTTATAGACTAATAAGCATACACATTACTAAGCCTACTTAGATAACACTTTACCTAAGATCTAGTGTTGCATGAAACAAGAAAGAACATTAAACAACATTACCTCCATTACATAAGAATGACAAGCATATGCATTACCCTTCTTGTTGTCCTTCAAAGCTTCCAAATATTATTACCAAATAAGTGATCTTGGAGAGGAATACTCCAAAACCCTAGAGCAAGAATGAAGTGAAATGGAAATGACAAGGGAGAGAGAGAGTGAATTGTAAATCAAGTAGCATAACAATAGCTTAAGATATGGTGAGTTGGGGAGAAGAAAAGAGATATATTTATACTTGGAGAGATAAACCTACCTGTCTTGGATCTAAGCCAAGTGTCCACCACCAAGTAATATAGTAGATCTCTAGGCTAGGGTGCACCTCCTAGGGCTTGCACAATAGATCTAGGGTGTAGAAAAGTAGAAAAATAAATTAGATAGATCTAAGGGCATGTAGGAAGTGTGGGATTCGTGCAAAGGGAGATGAAAAGCCTCAAATAATTTTTAAATAATTATTTGTTGAGTTCCAAGGTGAGGGAGGGCACACCACTCTTGGAGAGCACACCTCTTGGGATGAGGAGAAGAGATGAGAGGTGAGGAATAGGTGTGATGTGTTGGGATCACACAAAGGCTCATGGAAGGGCATGGGATCCGTGCCAAAGCAAGGTGAAGAGTCATCTCTTAATAAAAAACGTAATTTTTATTGGAGAGGGAAAAAGGAGGGCGTAACTCTCTTGGAGAGCGCTCCCTTTGGTAAAAAATCAACCCAAACTCAAGTATGGGTGAGGTGGAGTGATAAGGATCACTATTAGGGATGATAAGGAGGTTAAATGAAGTGAAAGAAAAGGAGAGGTGGCTACACTCAAGTCACAATTAAATTAAAAAGTGAAAAACGTCAATCCTCCTAGGGGGGCACAACTTTTGAGTGTGGGGGTTGAAAAAGGAGTTAGACAAGGTTGAAAAGGGTTGGGAGGATAAGGTTATGCTTAGGGGGTCTCTCTCTAACCATCATTTCAACATTTCACATCATCTAACTCATTATTACAATTTTTACATTTTGTCATGTTTAGACTTTAGCAATTAAAATTGTTGTTATAGACCGATTGACACTCTAGGTGGACTAACCCATGGCTAAAGTTGTTTGACTGAGCTAAAACTTGGTCCAAAGATGTAGGAGGTGCTATTCCATTTATTTTGAGCACAAATACCCCTATCAAAAGTCCAAGGATCCGGTTTTTACAATATTTGCTCAAAAATAATTAATTAATTAAATAATTAAACCTCCAAACTTATGGAAATTTAATTAAAAATTAATTAATTAAAAAAAACTAACCTAGAGTCAATGAAATTCCGCAAAACTTTCTATGATGTCTTGCATGGTCATTTACAATGAATTCCCTATATAGTTACCAAAACATAAGCCCACTAGAATGTCGTTCACCACTTTGGAGGACATATGTAAAGTGTGAGGGAAAAACTCAAGGGAAAT
>SNQJ01S0067779.1:19495-31716 GCA_010110895.2 Picea sitchensis | reverse complement strand
GATGCCAAGGTAACTGACCTAGACATGACTCATGCAGATCTATTACATTATTAACCCACGCAGGGGTGCAGAAATTCCAAGTACAAAAATAAGTGTTGGGCCAAACACATCCCTGTAGAACCAAAAGATCTTCAATAATACTGCATCTGACGATACATCTCTTCATGGCACATGAGTTTACCACCGGTGCTAAATGGACGGTCAACATCTGGCTCCACATGGGAACGTGTGTTCGATCTTCTCATTTCGAGATGGAGAGCATACGAGAATCCAACACCTACAAAACAGAGTGCTCACCGTAGTGCACACCAAAAACTACGGTGAGCACTCTGTTTTGTAGGTGTTGGATTCAGGGGTGACTTCTAATGCTAACACCCACCATATATAACACTTTCCATTCTTGCGCTTCTCATAGTGTACTAAACTTTGATAATGGGTCATGGTCCATTCTCTCATTAGAAGAGGGGATGAAGGTCCAAAGGTTGATTGCAACTGCTAATACAAGAATAAGAAATTGATGCTAACGAAATAAAGAAATGATAGCGAAAAGGACTAACAAAATATAATCCAAACTTGAGCTATACTCTTTTAGTTCCCACCCTAGTCCCAAATAGTAATGATATAGCTTGAAACCTTATAAAGGGGACTTGAAAATATAATAAAGTGGACTAGAAAAATAGTTGATAAAGGGTTTTGGGAAAAATGACATGTGAATATGGGGTAACTCAAGAGCAAGTGCACCATCCACAAAGGTGATCATAGAAATGGATTTAATGTCACCATAAGCCATGAAGTAATTTCTAAACCATATCACTATCACACTTACTCGAGTGGTTTTCACTTTCCTTGTCACTCTCAAGACCTATCCCTCTACCTGGTTTATTTTATTTCCTTTCTAGGAGGCACACCTAATAGGGTTGGATGAATTCCCTCCCATACTTAAACTTGTTAACTCACATGGGGTCCTGGGCTAGGGTGATGCTTGAAGGGTATACTAAGGTGAATTGTATTGCATGGCTTATATCTTAAGTTACAACTTACTTTGCATGCTTTAAGGATTGATGTTTCTCATGAACTTTGGATAACCATGTTTTATGTTTTGGTTTGTCTTGGATGGCCCTGACATGGTTCTTTGAGGGATGCCCTAAGATTTTACCCAATATGTCATGCCTTTATTGTAGGACCTTGGCACATGTGATGGAGAGTAGTGAGTCACTGAGTGACTCACCACCCTCAAACATCTCACATTCTTACAACCCTGAAAGATGGAAAAATGGGCTTGGTAGGGGCATATTTAGTCATGATGGCACACAAATGGGATGGAATCCCCATAGGATAGGCAAAGTACCCCAAGACTAATTTTCCACCAAGATCAAGGATGTTGTAGTAGAGGACAGTTAGAGATAGTGCATAGATGAGATGTAACTCCCCAAGTACTAGACGCATCACTTGGGTCCTGGACATTAGCCTTATTATGGCGATGATGTCACCTTCTAGGGTATGATGCAACTAGGATTTGATGCACATATGGGGTACTGATGACACATGGCATGATTTCCAGTGAGTCCAGAGACATCACTTGCTCCCACCCTACTCTAGATTGATGCCACTTGGCCTTTGGAGGCCTCCTTCTTTCCCTAGATACCTTGGTGTCTCACACGTGTGGGATATTTTGATTTTATTTTTCATTTATTGCACTTGTAAAGGATAAATAAGGGGTCGAACCCACATATTTTTTGTTATCTTATGTTATGTGGACAAAAGTGAGATGTTAGGCCTCATATTTTTTCTTTCCTAGGAACAATTCGTAATTTTATTCATCCAAAAGGGTTCAAAATTAGATTCAAACGTGTATGATGCAATCCCCCAATCCATGGGTAAAAGAGTAGAAAATAAGAAACCCCATAGGTCCCAAAAAAACCAACTAAGCCACTAAAAATATTTACAATAATAAGAATTGGTAAGATCCTGCATCTAAAACCAAAGACAGAACTGCACGCCCAAGAAGGACCTCAAAACGCAGAACCACAGTTCCACACTGCATGCCAAAATGATGGACCTCAAAGCTATGTACCAACCACCAAAGAATCAGAAAAACCCAACAACCGCAGCATCAAGCTCCAGATCTCAAAACCAGAGACCCATAACCTGGCCACCATCACACCGAGAGAGGGATCCATCAAAATCGTCGGAAGAGGCATAGTCCACCAAGTCTCGAGCAAAGAAACCAGACAACAACCACATAACAAACCACATATTGCGTAAGTAGGCTGCACACCAGAGAAAACCCAAACCGAAGAGGCTAGAGCACCCGGAAAATTAAAAAAACTATGCTTCCACAGGGATGGAGCTACAAGGGGGACATCGACAGAGGAGGTGCCCACATAGAGGTCTATGTCGCACCAAATCCATCAAGGTTGGGGCACACCAAGTAACCACTAGANGCCAAAATGATGGACCTCAAAGCTATGTACCAACCACCAAAGAATCAGAAAAACCCAACAACCGCAGCATCAAGCTCCAGATCTCAAAACCAGAGACCCATAACCTGGCCACCATCACACCGAGAGAGGGATCCATCAAAATCCTCGGAAGAGGCATAGTCCACCAAGTCTCGAGCAAAGAAACCAGACAACAACCACATAACAAACCACATATTGCGTAAGTAGGCTGCACACCAGAGAAAACCCAAACCGAAGCGGCTAGAGCACCCGGAAAATTAAAAAAACTATGCTTCCACAGGGATGGAGCTACAAGGGGGACATCGACAGAGGAGGTGCCCACATAGAGGTCTATGTCGCACCAAATCCATCAAGGTTGGGGCACACCAAGTAACCACTAGAGAGGAGCACAGGGGATCCCAACAGAGAAGGCACCCACAAAGAACAATGAGAGGGGTTGTGGCCAGGGAAACCCTAACCGCAAAGCCCACTCCTATGCTAGGCCTCATATATAAAGGCTATCTCTCATTTAATTTTTGGGATCATGATTCCTCACCTTTGTGAGACACTACTTCTGAAATTTTTTCCCTTTTGGGGTAACTAGCTCTTCTCTCTCATGTGCTATGCTTGGAAATGTCTCTTGTGGATGGATTTGTTGACTTTGGATGGATATTTATGCAATTAAGGTTACATTCTCTTGGTTTCTTGGACAAAGTAAGTAAATTTATGCAATTATTGTTCACGCTATTAAAGTTTATGGTGAAATTTCTATTTATTGCAAGGAGTCGTGTTTATTGAAACTATAAGAGAGGATCATATGTTCTTCCTCTCACAAGGTGAAATTTTTCTAAAATTAGTTAATTATCCTTGCCAGAGTTAGAACCCTAAAGGCCTAAAGTGATATCACTTTTGGATTTTAGTCCTAGACATTTGATCTTTGACCTAGTTGAAGCTACAAGAAGGGAGAAACATTTTTTAGGGCCCAATTGTGCTTTCAGCCCAAAAGTCCTTCTCCTCAAGATCTAAGATCTAAGGCCCAAATGTTATTGCACCTTAGGGTTTATATCATACCTCTTGGTTTCAAGTAGGCCAACCTTCAAGATTATTTGCATTGAAAGACTCCATACCCTAGAAAGGCACTAATCTAAGAATTAACTCTCTTGGTGAACTGATTGACAAACTCTCTCTCTCTCTCAAAAATTTCAAGCATTCTATTAACTGCACTAACACTAACTTTGGAAAAATCAATAAATTGCTTGTTGCTATTACAATTTCCAGTTATAAAAGGTTTTCTACAACCATGTAAATTATATTAGTTTGTTGTATACACTAATCTATTGGTGGTTTAACTCACTCAGAAATAACATCTAACAATTGTACAATATTATATTGGATGTATGATTAATTTTCATGGTCAATTGTAGTATTTATGAGCACTTATTATTGTTGTTGTTACAGATTACTTATTGGTGTTAAAAGATTAGTTTACTACTACAATTTGCAATAGAAATAACAATATAACTCGTCTAGTGTCTAAAAGAGGTATTTATTACATACTTTGACTTGGAAATTGTTACATATATGTTGTAAAGTGTGCTTGTTCTGGGCAGGTATCAAATCATCTTCAAACCTCTTCTTTTCCTTTACCTAGACCATCCATTCAGTGATTAATATAGGGTGTGGTAGGCTTGGATACTAAACTTTATATTTGATCCCTTGAGGTCACTAGGGAATTTTACCTTTGATGGACCTCTTCCATCACTAACACGAGGGAAGTCCCTACTTAGGTGACAGTGGTAGGTTTTTCCATAGTTAGACAAGATTTGGGGATCTTGTGGAGGGCTTTGCACAAGTACAAATCCTATGATAACACTCCATTCCATGTCAAGAAGATCCTTTGAGATTAAAACTACAAGAATAAATAGGGAGAGATGGGGTTATGAGAAGGCCAACATGCCCAACCTTTCGTTTCCCATTCCTTATTCTTTTCTCTCCTATTATTATTTTTCTTTTTCATTTATTTCTCTTTTTTTTTTCTCATTTACTTTTACATTTTGATTGTATTTAATAGTTAATATAACCTTCATTAATTACTAAATTACATTTGCAGGTACTGATTCTTAACCATTCACTTGTTCAAGTCCATTTCATATCAATAATCCTCAGTATGAAATCATCAACAGATTCATTTTTTTATTTATTTTTTTCGTATTTCCTCATTCTCAAAAAAAGTTATTGATAATTATGATTTTCATGAGTAGTTACAAAAAATTCCATGAACTACTTCCAGGTATGAATAGATTTATCTAGTAATGATCTATACCAAGCTTGAATATGCCCTTCCAATGTGAGGGTAAACAACCTTCATACTTCATTGTCTTGATTATTTTTCTTTAGAAATCAATGTGTAAGATCAAAATGACTAAGATGCCTAATTGTAGAGGTTTTCCCTTCACCATCAAAGTTAAATTTAGACAAGAGAACTACTGTATTATTTGGGATAGTATGTAATGGTCTCGAAAGACTAAAATCATGATTCCATCCAACGGTATGGAGAGGAGCCATGGGATGTTAGTACATTTCTAAAAAAACATCCAAATGAATTAGATTTTCATCCAACACTCATAGAACAAAAAATATTTATTGGGAGAAATGGCCCACCTTTAACATCATTGTTTCTACCCAATGAAGGGAACTAATTAGACCTTGCACTGTCTAGAATAGGGAGCCCATCTATATTTTGGCATGACAACCATTACTAATTTTATGATTTTAGGAAATACATTCTAAGTCCTAAATTCATTCTTAAAACTAACAACAAAATGTTGTCCTAATCTAACACCTATCTAGGATTTGAGAAAAAGAATTAAACATCAAATAAATAATCATTCCAACCATTATAACATAAAATGGCTTATTTTGGAATAATGGTTAAAACAATCAAATCACTAGTCATCAAATCAAGTTAGGCTCGTATTAATAACCAACAACCATTTCATATTCACCACTAGCAACTAATTGAATCACAGTAGTAAGAAGAAATCTCCAGTTGTATGAGCATAGTCTACAATAAAAGTAAAAGTTTATAATCATTCTAGCATACACAAGAAAGGGAGTAGTCACACACCACACATACACCATACCGAGTCTCCAAAAAGATACCAACAATGAATTATCCTCATTAACATTTCAAAGAATAATCTACAAATGTGAACATGCAAAAATCCCATTCTCTATCAATTTTATCATATTTATACTAGAGAATAAGAGGGAGATTCATTATTATATTCCTCCTTGTTGACTATCTATTTCCCTTTCTAGGTCATTAGGTTTCCCCATCCAAGTGTCTTTTTTTCTACCAATCGAGGGTTCAATTATTTTTTCAGTTCGAATTCCTTCTTTGACAGTTTGATTCCCTTCTTAGATATTCATTTTCTCCATACAACTATCCTTCTATGCTACCTAGGGGTTTCAATTCATTTTATCAGTTTGAACTCCCTTACAATCCACCTCCCTTTCTTAGTTGTTTGATTCCCTTTCTTGCCTCCTTATGCCCATATAAAGGTACATATAGGTTAGCAAACCAAGAACAAGACACACAAGGTTAACCTTAATAAATCAATTATTCCATCGAACTAACTTCCATTCTACAATTTGAATGACAACTAGATTTTTGGGAGGGAGGCCCTAATTTGAAAATCAGATTTGATCACTAAATGAATACAAGCTTACACTAGAGTTTGAGGGAGAGGAACCGATTTTGAAATCAAGATTGATTGCCACATTAGGTCAAAGAAAAAGTAGACAAGTAAAAATGGGGGGTGTGATTTGAGAATCAAGATTGATCAAGAAATTGGGACCTGCTCATACCAAAGTTTAAAGAGGAAGGCCCTAATTTAGAAATTGAGGCTGATCACCAAATCAGAATCGAAAGACTTTCAAAAGAAAGAAAAGGTGACAAATTATTCATACAACAACATTCGTTGTGGATCCAATAGTGTTGAGGGGAACACTTGTTTGAAACGGGGGGCATGTTAAGCCCCTATTACTAACCCTCATTATGTACTTTATTTCATTAGTGGTAGGCTCATTATTATAACATGTTCTCTTAAACTAGTTGGCTAGGTCCTGCAATTGTAATTGTACCCCTTCATCTCCTATATATACCATGGCGACCTAGTTGTAGAGATCATCAATTATATTTAAATAACATTTGAGTATAAAAATAGATTACCCTTTTGAAGGGGTCAAGGAGGTTTCCCCCTCAAAGTGGCTCATTCTCTAATCTATACATTAAAATGGATATTTTATTAATTTTTGGTTGTTAGGATCACAACATATCCTTATAAAAAATATTACAAACTTCCTTATCAAATACTATTTTTAATTTTTTCTTAATCAATTAATGCACACTCAAAAGATCATTCTTAAGACCAAAAGTAAAAAAGGGGTTTTTAATATTTTTTTATCTCACCTTGTTTGGTGTGTATATCCAATGTTGATTTGCCGACAACTTCTATTACCTAAACATCTCCAAGTTTCATTTGACATTTTATGGTGCCATTGATTTTGTCAAAGAAATCATTTTGCAACTTCACTAAAGGATTGCAAGTGTTGTTGTTTTCTTCTCCAACTTTTTTCTTCCTTGTAAAAGATTGTCCTAAGGACTCTGAGATTCTATCCAAAATTCTTTCATGAGATGACAATGATCCCACAAAATTTTCCAACTTTATCATCGTCTGATCTTTCCTTTCGTATATTGCAATAACCACTAATTTTCATTTCGATGGTAAATATATGAGTATGCTTTCATAAATTGCTTGATCTATAATGGTCTCTTCATGGGTGCACCATTGGTTAACAATGTCTTCTTTTGAAGATTTTGGGAAATATACTCACATTTAGAGCACTTTGAATTAAACACTCGAAAAAAAAGTTTTTCTTAACCTCCATATTCTCATTTCTTTCATGTTGTCAATGTATTTCAATTTTGGAGTTCATCATATCCCACATCCCAAGCAACTCAACATCTAGATTTTGATTCCCCTATAATCATGGTGATGTTTGTTAAATGGAAGAAACTCTAAAAAAAAAGTACCAATAATCATGGTGATGTTGGTTAAATGGAAGAAACTCTAAAAAAAAGGTAGGTGTTGCTGCTATGGTTTCTTCTTTTAAATTTAAAACATTTAAATCTTCCAATTAGAATGTTGGTATAATTCAAAGAAACACAATTTTTTTTTTCTCTCTATTCTTGAAATTGATTCAAGATTATATATATATACTTAATGGTTAAATTAAGTACAGGTGTTTCTTCTTAGAGAAGGTAAGATATGTATAGTATGTATACCTCTAAAAACTTTAGTAGTCAAATTATTTAACACCAAACACTTGCATAATATTACAAAATTATAATGATTAGATATTATTGCATGCTTTATGGACTATAATCGGATTAATATTATTTTTACTAACAAGTATTGGACTATAATCGGATTAATATTATTTTTACTAACAAGTATTCTTTGGTTAACACTGAACTTTTATTTCATTCAGCATTTAGATTGCATTCTAATAACTTTTGAATTGCTGGTTTCTATTTGCAGCCTTCGCCTAAGCTGCGAGAAGAGTTCAGCGATGAGCTGAGGCGAGTTAGTAGTGAAGCTGCAAAGGTGCTAAGGGAAGTGGGGCATAACATGAAGAATATGACAAAGCTAAATCATGGAGACATACTGGACAAAGTAAGGTCAGCTGCAATGGATTTGCAGAAAAAGATCAATTCACGATCGCATCTTTTTGTCAATTCTGAAGGCTGGTTCATGGATCGCTGTAACAATGGGGCGGAAGTAGCAGAAGCTATTATGAAAGCGACCCAGCAGGACAGATCTTACAGCGAGTCAAACCCTGCAATATACCCACGCAGGGATGGAGGAGACGGGATCCCCGCTGTTTCGAAGGAAATTGCAAACTGCAACGAACCAATATCAGGGCCATCTAAATATAGTCATGATCGGTTCAGAGAATCTGAAAGCTCCTATGCACAGCTCTCTTTAGCTACATTTGCATCTCTGTTGATAGAATTTGTGGCAAGGCTCGATAATGTCATCAATTGTTTCCAGCTTCTCAGCGTAAGGGCAAACTTTAGAGAGCCCAACGACGCCTTAAGCCCAGCTGAAGCCGAGGAGTTGCCATTACCAGTGTAAAGTAATGTTTCTAAAAATTGACATTGTCACAAACGTTATAAGTTTATAAGTTTTGGTATTTTTTTTTTTATCAGAATCCAAAACCAACAAATAAATCTTATTCAAATCTTAATTTTACGTTGTTTCAGTTGTATTTTTAAATGTATAAATAGATTCAATGCTTAACAAAAGCACTAAGATTATACAGATTTAACCTTTCAAATCTACATATTCAAAAAAAAAAATTCTAACTTCTAACAAAATTACAATGATAATATTCTGAAAAATAGTCAAAAATTGTAACATTATAATTTATTAATTAGTAGTGAGATAATATTTGTGAATTTGGGTTGATTTATTTAAGAAAACCATGCCATCTAAAATAATCTCCTAAGGGTTTATGAGGGGAATGGTGGACATTAAATTTTCACTTCTAAGATAGATGTTAGAATAATCTAGAAAAGTCTATGAGTTGTATTCCAAAGTTTGTTTTACCAGACATTATTTTTAGATCATAAGATCCACAATTGAATGGTTTTGCTCATGGTTTATAGGTGAGCACTACAAATATAAATGTACCTAAGTTTTCTTTCAATGAAAAGCAACGCGTGAGCATTGTCTCACTTCTTGTGTGCGTTCCTATGTTATATTATTGCATTGTCTCACTTCTTGTGTGCATTACTCCGTTATATTATTTATATGGAATCAGAGTATAAAGCCTTGACCAGTGCCACCTGTGAAGTTGTTTGGTTGCGGAGAATTCTTATAGATGTCGAAGAGGAGCAACATGGTCCAACATGCATCAACTGTGACAATCAAAGTGCTATCAAATTGGCACACAATCCAATATATCATGCAAGATCAAAACACATTGAGCTACAACACCACTTTGTGAGAGAGAAGATTGAATCAAATGAAATTGGTTTGATATTTCGTAATACCAATGATAATGTGGCTGATATATTTACCAAGCCTCTTGATAAACTTGTTAGAGATAATGCCTAATTAATGCCTCTACTAAAGTTTACAGATTGGATTGGGTTAGCTGGAGGAAGTTGAGATATTCTCTCAACCTCTCCCTCCAATAGTGGAAATATTGGATCTCACAACACTTATTTAAGTGTGTCGTATCTCTATTTATGATGTGGAATAATACAAACTATTTTCATGTTTTCTGTGTGAGCTTAATACTTCCAATTCTCAATTTGGTATCAGAGCAGGTTAGCGATTGTTGAGTTGTTGTGCGTGGAGGAGGTCGCATCTTCAAAGCTGCTCTTTCCTATGGGGATCTTTACAACAACAGATTATGTGTTTTTCTTTGAAGATGAGGAGGAGGAAAATGAGACAGTTTTCGAAGATGAACATGAAGATGACGGTGATCATGAGTGTGATCCTTCAGACAAAAAATCATGTAATTATGATGGTGATGGAGGACATCAAGTGAAAAATGGGGCACAAACACTGTGAATTAATGCAGGCAGTGATGAAAAGATGTCGTTGCAAGCTGAGACATCAATGGCACGTCCTCTCGTATTAGGAATTGCCACATATCTCAAATCGATCAAGTCAGCTCTCGTGACAACATATTCTACCGTGGATCCAAACTACATGAGCAACAAAGACAAAGAAGTGACAGCATGTTTGAGTCAGATAGATCTAGTGAAGACTATTGATCCAGAGCTTATATACGACATCGAGATTAACTTCTACATCGACGTATTATGTGAGGCAACGTTGGAGACTGGTATGAAGGAAGGAACTCTTTGTTCTCCACATTATATGATTTCGACGTGTTCCACTTGTCCTTCATTAATGAACAATCTTTCAACAAATTTATGCGTCAACAACAATCCTAACAACATCATCAATAGCATGAGTGTTCTAAATTTTCAATTGTTAGTTGATAGAAAGTTATTGGGTTCTACCTTGGCACTTTCTCCAAAGGGAGATGAGCACAAATGTCATCGAGGGTGCTCTAAACTTGGGTATAGTTATCATTTTTGTAGCTATGGTCTGTAGTCATTGATCTATTATGTGTATTAGTGGTAGAAAATTGTTGTGTTGCACCAAAAATTTGAGTGTTGAATCATTACTTCATAAAAATAGTTATATATATATATATGTGTGTGTGTGTGGTGTGCAAGTAAGTGTAGTATAAGGACTCTTGTCTCTTGATATAAGATGGCAACCCCGGTTTCAAGAACAATTGTTCTTATTGGAAGTCACCTTGTATACTTGAATGTTGAGGGCATTCTGTATCCAAACTGCTCTTCTAGACACTGGCGGATAACCGAAAGCAAAAATCTGACAGATGGAGACATGTTCATAGAATGCATCAATAATTGACGTCTTTTCTCATGGAAGCCCCGGTGAGCCGAGATTGTCAAATTTTTCAATCGTACAAGAGCATGAATGATGATCTGAAACATTTATACTTTAAATGAGTTGAAAGGAGATCTCGAAGAAGAGGAAGAGAGAGAGCGCAATCCAGAGGCGTCAGAGTGGGTGTATGCGTTGATGAGGATCATGCCAGACGAAGTGTTGTAATCTTTTATGTTATGTAATTTGTGAAGTTTTGTAATGTAGGCATTAAGGGGGGGTGTTAGAGATAATGCCTAATTAATGCTCTACTAGAGTTTAGGGATTGGATTGGGTTAGCTAGAGGAAGTTGAGATATTCTCTCAACCTCTCCCTCCAAGAGTGGAATAAGTTGGATCTCACAACACTTATTTAAGTGTGTTATATCTCTGTTTATGATGTGGAATAATACAAACTCTTTTCATGTTTTCTATGTGAGCTTAATACTTCCAATTCTCAATTAAACTCAAGTTTGAATAGGTGTCATAGAAAATCCATTTCTCCATTAAAGGGGGATGTTAGAATAATCTTGAAACGTTTATGAGTTGTATTCGAGAGTTTGTTTTACCAGACATTATTTTTAGATCAGAAGATCCACAATTGAAGGGTTTTGCTCCTGGTTTATAGGTGAGCACTACAAATATAAATGTACCTAAGTTTTATTTTAATGACAAGCAGAGCTTGTCTCACTTGTTGTGTGCGTTCCTCTGTTATATTATTTATAATAGACTCTCACTCTTGCCAATGCCTTTGAATCTGAGTCTTTAACTTACATTAAAATAATAATAATAATAATAATTAATCAAAAGTAATTTTAGGTTTTATTCCAAATCAAAAAGTCATTTAAAAAAAAAACTCATATTTTATTCATATTATTAATTTTTCAAAATATTTTTTAAATTTTTATATTAATACATTTTAAAATATTTTATAATTTATAACTCACCAAAACCACAACAACCTCTTAAAATAGACCAACAAAATCTTCAAATATTTTTACTTTTGATACATACATTGTCTCGAACTATGTTTTATAGCCATTTTATATTCAATAAGATTACATACATCAATTTAATGCACTGCTATTATGTTTTTAGCTTTGATTTTAATTGGATCAAAACAAATATTATCTATATATTCTCTGTAGCACCACTTTTCACTCACTACTGTGTAGGTGTTACTACGCGGAATAACAACATTCTCACTCACAATTAATCACATGCATTCAAAACAAGTTAAA
>SNQJ01S0067778.1:27901-50146 GCA_010110895.2 Picea sitchensis | reverse complement strand
AGTCGCCAGCCCTGAGACCTTAAATGGTTAAAATCGATGGGAACCTGGGCTTGAGCGTTGCTTATGTGTCTTGGAGGTCCTAACCATTGCAGGGTAGGACGGGCGGGAGGTCAGTCGTATTTAGCAGTCAGTTTTACTCTGTCGTGTGATGGTCGTTTATGCAGGTGGTTACTTGTCATGCGTCCTTGTCATCTTATTATGTTCATCCTGGTTGCGTCTTATTCATCGTCGGGTGGTGACGCAGAGTCTAGTGTGTTGTTACTTCTACACGTGCGCACACACCTTACAAAAAAAAAAAAATCACCTATTATTAGAGTGGTTGCCGGAACGAGGAGGATGTGACAAAATGGCTCGAACAACGCCAATGAATTCCAAATTGATAGATATTTTTTGGACACATGCGGTGCATACAACAGTTCACATTCAAAACAGAGTAATTCTCAGAAACAACAATGAAAAAACTCCCTAAGAACTATGGAAATGAAGCTCAGACAACAACCTCTACATCAAGGTAACTCAAGGTAGTATTTTATTAATTGAAATTTATGTTGATGATATTGTTTTGGAAGTACTAATGACATGTTAAGCCAGAAATTTGCAAATGATATGCATAATTAATTTGAAATGTCATTACTTAGAGAACTATCCTTCTTTTTGGGTCTTCAGATATGTCAAAGAAACCAAGGAATTTTTATTTCTCAAACTAAGTATATCATAGAAATGATAAAGAGGTTCGGAATGGAAGATTGCAAACTAGTTACCACTCCTATGCAAACCAATTGCAAGTTGAGAAAAGATGATGATTCAAAGTCTACACACCAGAGGAAATACAGGTCAATGATTGGTAGCTTACTATATGTGACAACATCCAGACCAGATGTAATGCAAGAAGTTGGAAAGGTGCCACAATTTCAAGAAGCACCAAAGGAATCACATGTATTAGCAGTAAAGATAATTACGGTATCCAAAAGGAAAGGATATATCACGTATTGCCTACACAGATGCAGATTGGGAAGGTTTCATTGATGATCGACGAAGCACCAATGGAGCAGCGTTCTACTTTGGTGAGTGTTTAATATCATGGCTAAGCAAGAAACAATCATCAGTATCCTTATCTACAGTCGAAGCAGAGTATATTGTAGCGAAAAAATGTTGTACACATGTCCTATGGATGAAACAAACTCTGACATATATATAGGTTGAGTATGATGAGCTCATTCCAATCTATTGTGATAATACAAGTGCCATCAGTATCTCAAATAACCCGATGATGCACTCCAAGATGAAGAACATTCCAATCAAGTATCACTTTCTACGAGAATAGGTTGCAGGGAAGAACATCAAGAGTTGAATATGTGGACCTAAAGACCAGAGTGTGGAACATTTTTACAAAACTGCTTCCATGGGAGCCTTTGAGTATCTTCACAAGAGACTAAGAGTAATTTCTACTCCAAAATGAATGATTTGAATGATTATCTTATATGTCTTAGATGAACAAGAGAAAGCACCATAAATATGAAGTGAATGATTTTGAATGATTATCTTATATGTCTTAGATGAACAAGAGAAAGCACCATAAATATGAAAATTTAGGTTGGGAGATCAGTTTCAGTAAAAGTTATGTTAAGGGGAGCAGCCCCGGATGGAAATATACCTTTGCCATTGATGACAAAGGGGGGGAGATTTATCATATGAAAAGGGAAATGATTGGAGAGAGAGCATAGAGGCATGTTTCCAAGGGGAGTGATTGTCACAATGGAAGAACGAGCGATATGACTTCATAGTGATACCCTTTGTCAAAGGGGGAGACATTATTCATATGAAGGGAGAGAGAATAATCAGAGGCTTATAAACACAAAGAAAAATCAAAGGCATGTAGATAGAGGGAGAAGACCCCCAAGGAGAGTTCAGTCAGGGGGAGCATCCTCAAAGGGAGATACCATTTGCCATTGATGTCGAAGGGGGATAGATAGAATCATAGATGAGGAGTATAAGCATGAATGTTATCATGACTAAGTGTTGCCATCAATGTTGGTGTTGTCATCAATGCCAAAGGGGGAGATTGTCAGACGTTTGGCTTAGGTTGATGGACAGTTGGTATGGATTTTTAGTTTTCATTTATGGCAACTATTAGAGAGTGATATTGTATATTGATTTCAACACTTAGTGATTGATGTCAACCCTTGGAGAAACTCTGGTAGCACAAAGGTTTGGGTAATGGACCCAAGGTTGTTTCATGTATAATGGTAGGATTTTTAATATATTTGAAGGTAGTAATAATCTATATTGATAGTACATTTCATTCCATTTCTGGTGGTATGTGGAACGTCACATAACTCCTCACGGTTAGAGAGTTATGGCCATGAGAAGTTGGAGAACCCAAGTTTGAGTAATGGACCCAAGTTTGTTTGATGGATAATGGTATGAGTTTTGATATATTTGCAGGAAAGAATATTCTATATGGATATTACATGTCATACGATTTCTAGTGGTATGTGTAACGTCACATAAATCCTCACGGTTAGAGAGTTATGGCCATGTGAAGTTGGAGAACCCTCATGAGTCATCTAGAAGCCCCAAAAGGTCAAAGTAGTCAAAGTGGTTTAAGAGATTTTAGAAGGTAAATAATAAAGTGAAGTGATGAGTGTACTATAAATCAAAGTGAATACAAAATAAATTATTTAAATTATAAATTTAATGGATAAATTAGAAGTGGGTTAACCCTAAAAGAAGGAAAGTGGGTTAAGATGGTTAAAAGGTAACCCCTTGAGGAAGCTACATGAAAGTATAAATAAGAGGCAAGGATCTTTCATTTTAATTACACTTCAGCCTATTGAATATCTATAGGTTATTGAGGTAACCAAAGGATATCTAAGCCAAATTTCAGAGGGAAGGTGAAGTAAAGAAGGCCAAAATTCAAGGGAGGATAAATGCATTTGATGATGCTTTCTAAGGTATGATATTTACACGTCATCCCACCATTTTCGCAATAAAAAATTTTCTAGAATGATTCAGACCGTGAAATTGGGATTCCATTGAGGAAACATATCCAAGTATTTTTTATACAAATTTCAGCTTGTGGGTCGTTTAATTTTTGGAGTTACACATCGTGGAAAATAGGGTTTGTGACTAGTCCTGAAACTAGTCTAAAACATGTGTTTATGGTAAAAATGTCATAACTTATTCATAACAGATCCAAATCCATTAAGAACAAATGTGTCAGTTAGATTACAATCTGTAGTATTATGTGTACAATTATCAGATCCATACAACAAATATTCCATGTGGGGAATTCTCTACAAGTTCGTTCTCTAGAATAAGCTAGAATTTAACATGGTATGCTATTTTTGCTATAACTCCTTTTATGAGAGATTCCAAGTAGTGAAACCTGGAGAAATTGCACAAAATGCACTGAAGAACATTGTGTACCATTTTCATATCTTTATTCATTACAGTTACATAGTTATGATTATTTCAAGTTAGGGTTTTTTACTAATCCAAAATTACTCATGTGAGACTAAAGTAAAGTTTGATGGTTATATTGGTATATGTATTTGGTATACAGTTAAGGTACATGTCGGGTACATGGTTGAGACAAGTAGTTGATTAGTTGGCACATACATGAGGTGTATAGTTGATGATGTTGGTACATCTTGATGAGTCATAGTTTATGTGTATTTGATGCATGATTGGTACATATTTGGTGCATGGTTGATGCAGTCGTCGATGGTATAGGTTGAGGTACAGGTTGGTGCATGGTTGATGCACTTGTTTATGGTACAAGTTGATTACAGGTTGAGGTACAGGTTGGTGCATGGTTGATGCACTTGTTTATGGTATAGGTTGATTACAAGTTGTTTGGTACAAGTTGGTGCATGGTTGATGCACTTGTTTATGGTACAGGTTGATTACAGGTTGATTGGTACATTTTTACAACATTATATCTCACAATGATAGTGTGACAATGGTTCCATTATTCTACTTTTATTTCAGGGCGGTTGGACGAGGCAAGGACAGTTGGTTGTATCCACCTTCCTGTTGTATACAGAAAACATAGGGGGTTGTAGCCTCCTTCTAGTTGTATCCAGAGAATTGGGGAGTTGGAGCTTCCCTTAGGTTGTAGCCTGAGAAACTAGGGGGTTGGAGCCTCCTTCCAGTCACAACTAGGAAACAAAGGAAGTTGGTGCTTCCAATGAATGTAATTCTTAAAGACATATAAGAAAAATCATTCGGTGGTTTTCTCCCACTTTGGGTTTCCACATACAACACTGGTGTACTGTGTATGTGTATGATTTCTCATTTGTTCATTGTTTATTTACTCAGCAACTATTGGATGATAATGCTACATTGATATAACACTTGCATTTTATGGTGAAAAATGATTAAATTTCTCTATTATTGATTCACCCCACGTCTCAGTAATCCAACATCAAATGCCTGAGATCAGACAATGTAGGTGAGTATGTAAATCAACATTTTTTAAGAATACCCGGTATGCTCTAGTATTGACTAGTAGTGGTCAGTTTCTCACATGCTTCAGCAGAATTGCGTCGCAGAAAGAAAAAATCGATCGTTAGTCGAAATGGATAGATGTTTTTTATAGGACAAAGATCTACCTCCTCGCTTCTAGGTTGAAGTTGTATATTGTGCAAACTATCTTCTCAATTGCATCTCGACTCTAGATGTTCCTTCGGTGGCTCCAATCAAACAATGGTGTGGAAAGAATCCTTTCATCGACCACCTTTGTATGTTTGTATGTGTTTCCTATGCTCATATTTTCAATGATTGCAGAAAGAAGTTGGATGAAAAGATTCATACTTGCATCATGATGGGTTACTCTAAAGAATCTAAGGCCTATCAACTATTTGATCCTGTCAAATGACAAATCAATATGAAACAAAATGTACGGTTTTATGAGAATCCTTTTGGCATCAAATTGTTGAATGCCTCATCTAGATCACTACAAGATGATCCCTTTGATGTTGTCTCTGACACCAGTTCTCCTGTTCCATTTTTCAATCCTTCGACTAGACAGTTGAACTATATCCTTGTTTCGACTAGACCATTGACCTCTAAGTCAATTATTCTGTTGATATTTGTTTCGACTCGTCCTTTATCTTCATCGACTGAAATTACTCTGACTTCTTATCACCCTTCTGTAGCGAACAACAATTCACATGTTTCTTGTCCACCCAGAGGGGATGCGAAGACAATTGAAGTTGTTATACCTGATGTCAGTGATATCTCCTCCAGACGACAAACTCGAAGTCAAAATAAACATTTTAGTGTTGCATTGATGAATCATGTACTTTAAAATTTTGATCATCTTGCATGCTCAAATTCTCAAGGATGACCTGAATGGGAACATGATATGCAGATATAAAATGATTCTTTGTCAAAGAATCACACTTGGGAATTAGTTCCCCGACCATAAGCAAAGAATGTTGTGAAGTGTTGATGGGTATATAGGACCAAATTTACCTCTGAAGGTATTATTAAGAGACATAAAGCATGCATGGTTGTGAAGGGTTTTCTCAACAAGAAGGTATCGACTACACTGAGACCTTTTCCCCCATTGAAAATATGAACTATGCTCAACTAATTCTTTTTGTTGTTGCTTGATTTGAATGGTAAATCCATCAAAGGGATGTGAAGAGTGCCTTTCTTCATGGAGACATATCTGAAGAAATTTTCATGGGATAGCCACCTGGTTTTGTGTTAGATTCTAACCTAGTTTGTCGACTCAATAAGTCGCTTTATGGTTTGAATCAAGCTCCCCGATATTGGTATGCTAATATCAACTGCTTCTTTCTTCGACTTGGTTTCAAACATTGTGAATCTGATCAAAAGTTGTATGTCCTCCATACAAATGGATACACTTTGGTTGTTGCTATATATGTTTATGACCTTGTCATTACTGGAAATAATACTAATCTCTTTCTTAGATTGAAGAAACAACTTGTTCACTCCTTTGACATGAAAAATCTTGGTACTCTGCATTATGTTTTGGGTCTTCAAGTATTACCATTGTGTGATGGTTTCTTTATTTCTGAATATAAATATGTAATGGATATTTTTACACATTTTAATATGCTCGATTGTAAGACATGTGCTACTCCTTTTCAATATGGATTAAATCTCACCAAAACTTTTCAAACTTCCAAAGTCAATGCTACACTTTATAGACAACTGGTTGGAAATCTCATTTATCTTACTCATATTCGACTTGACATTTCCTTTTTTTTTAGTGTGGTTTCTCACTTTATGATGGACCCCAAAGAAATCCACAAGAAACAAGTCAAACGAGTTGTCCTCTATCTCAAGGGTACCGCTTATTTTGGTATCAAGTATTGTTGAATTTTTTATTCATTGGTTGGGTTCAGTGACTCTGACTGGGCTATCAAAAGTGATGATTGAAATTCCACTTATAACTATGTGTTTCACCTCGGAACTGGATCATTGGTATGGTTGTGTAATAAATATAAGGTAGTCTCCTTATTGACTACACAAGCAGAATATTGTGGCGTCGTTCAAGCAGGTACTGAAGCAGTATGGATCCACCAACTTATGGGTGAACCTATATTTCATGTTCAGACCTAGACTACAATATACTATGACAATCAAAGTGCCATACAAGTTGTTGACAATCATGTTGCCCACAGTAATATGAAGCATGTTGAGATCCATTCTCTCTATTTGAGACATTTAGTTCATGTGAATGTTGTCTATGTTGAATATTGCAAAATAGATGATCAAGTTGTTGATATCTCTACAAAGCCTTTATTTGAAGCTAGATTTATTGAGCTTCATACGATGCTTGGGCTTCAGGATGCTCCAATAATGGGGGGTGTCATAATGACGTAATTTCACCTCTTGAATATCCAGAGATGTGTGTTGATGGGGGGTGTTGGAACATTAAGTCGTGATGGTTCATCACACTTCTCCTGGAATTAGTCGTTCAAGCTGTCGACCTACATCTAGAAAGAGTCAGTCGGGTGGTCGACCTAAATATGGAAATAGTCAGTCGAGTGATCGACCAGATCTCTACATCAGTCGGTCAAATAGTAAAAAAACATGTTGGTTGAACAATTGACCAATATTCAAAGATAGTTGGTCGGTGGATCGATTAGCTGAGAAATGGACTATGATTTGGATGCATGGACAGACAGTTCAAGCATCCTTGTTGAGTCGACTAGACAATGCGTATTTATTGGAGTAAAATCTATCAACCAACGATTATATGCGGTGAGATCCTCTTGATTTCATGGAATTTGGTTAGATCTTGAGGCTATAAATAGAATACCTCATGGGTCGTTATCATAAAGTAATCAAGTGATATCATTATTATGTGCAAGATGTCCAATATGAATTGTGATTTTCTGATCACAATGTTTCGTGCTCAAGTACTGTAACGGTGTATTTAGACACTACCTTTGTCTTTGAAATTTTATTCCCTCTTCGATTATCTGAAGAATTGTTTGTTTATATTGTAAAAAGTTCCACCATATTCCCCAACAAGAAAAGATTAAAGTTTCTTTCTAATTAAGAGTTGATGTGATCAGGTTTTAAAAGAACATTTCCAATTTTATGAACACTAAGGGTTGGTCATAAGAAATTAATTTCAATATAGGAGTTAAGCAAGGTTATCCCATGTCCCCTACCCTTTTTGGCATATGCATTGACAAGTTGGAGGGTTGTTTGAAAGAAGAAGGTTGTGTTGCCTCAAATCTCACTAGTATATTCATCATCCTTCTTCTTTACATTTATGATATTGTTCTTATGATGAGGAGTCCCTATGGTCTTGAAAAGAAAATAAAAATAGCCAAGGATTAAATTTTCTCTAGTGGGGTATGACAGTTAACACTGACAAAACAAAGGTTATGATAATTAAATCCAAAATATCACTTACACTAATTTCATGCATGAAAACAATAGTTTGGAGGAAGTGACTTCATACATATATCTCAAAATTATCTTCATCACAAACTTAATTGGAACTATAGTCATCATCCTTCTTCTTTACATTTATGTTATTGTTCTTATGGCAAGGAGTCCCTATGATCTTGACAAGCAACTAAAAATACTTCAAGATTAAAGTTTCTCTAGTACAGGTATGATAGTTAACATTGACAAAACAAAGTTAGTGATAATTAAATCCAAAATATCCCTTATGCTAATTTTGCGTATGACAACAATAGATTGGAGGAAGTGACTTCATACAAATATCTTGGAAATGATCTTCATCGCAAGCTTAATTGGAACTATAGCATTGAGAAAATAATCAATGGATGGTGGAAAGCTTATTATGGACATGAAAATAGTTTTAAGTTGATGGACCTTTGGCTATAGTATAATAATACACTCCACTTTTAGACTCTCATCACTCTTGTTATCTTATATGGTTGTGATGTTTGGGGTTGCAACATCTCTATAGAATCGTGGAGAAATATAGAGAAAATACAAAAGTGTTTTATAACTTTTTATTTCAAAACTAAAGTAAATTCACTTGATCATATCCTCCTCATAGAAGTGAATATTTACCCATTGAGAGAATTACTATGACTAGGTACCTAGTGTACAAGAACAATATAAACAACATGGAAGACAAACAGTTTCCTAAGATTTCTTCAAACTCCAATGAGAACCACCTGCAACTTAAGCGAAGTTGGCATAAAGATGCCAAACGCCAGTCAAATGCACCTACAATGCAAGAAGAATTGGCATAAATATGCAGAGTTTTGACTAAATCATTGGGGGCTAAAGGAAGAGGTCACTCTACATAATAAAAATAATATTAAAAATATTTGTACATCTAAATTTAAGGAGAAATTATGGTGCGATAAAGAACTAGAGGACAAAAGAAAATTAAGATACTGTAAGGAGGTGATAAAACCTAATCTATAACATGAAAAATATCTCTCTGATTTGACTAGCGTAAAGAAGAAAATCAACATTGCTAAAATAAGAACAAATTCTCATAAGCTCCATAGTGAAACAAGGGAATGATAATTCCTAAAACGTCTTGGGTCAAAAGAATTTTTCATCTTTGTGACACTAAGAGTTGTTGATATAAAATATTGTCTTATGGTCTTTAATTCAAAATCATGAGGATAAATCCCTTTGTGTTTTTAAATAGGAAACACTCCTCTATTTTAAATAACATGCAAGAACAAAAAATGCCTAAGAGAGGACTAGACATTATTCTTGAAATAAATATTCACATGCAAAGAATACTTGATAAGAACTAGGTATCTTACATAAAACAAATATTTACACTATGTTACAAGATTTGTAAACCAAAAGAGTATATGTTAACATTGGATGACATATCCATCACAACATTATTTAAAGTAGAACACAATATTCAACAAAGGAAAGGAAAGTATGGACCACATATAACAAAGAACTCTAAATGATCATTCCATTGAATTCAATAAAGATTTTGATAGACACACATTTGAAATCTCATGCTTAAAATTAAATTCTTGAGAAATCAATAATGTTATGTCCTGAATTAGTTCTTTGGGAACTTCAAAATATAATAGATGTATTAATAAAATGAGCAATAATGTTTGGGGTTACAAATAAAGTAAATTGTGTTTATCCTTCAAAGAGGACTGGGATGGGGATCCTGAGGACCATGAAATTAAAGAGAGACCTAGAAGACAAAATAAAACAGTCAAGGGCCAGCATTAGGTTTCACGGGTTGTCGGGAACATACGAAGGAAAATTGAAAATTGACTGAAGAAGAAAAATGGTGTGGGAAAGAACAAGGTTACTACTCGACTTACTGCGATGGAAATTTTGAACCCTTCATTTGCTTCCTAAGGAATTTTTTGTAGATGGTTGTTGTTGTGCTAGAGGTGGCATAATTGTTGTAATTGCTTCATTTTTATTTGTCATGTTTATATTAACTAATGCTTTTGTTAAACATTCTTCTATATACTCCCTCATCAAAGCAACCATTATTTTATGCTTGTTTTTTATTTCAAATAATTCAATCTCCAATTCCCTTAAATCAATACTTAATTGGTGCAATGTGTCCTCAATATCATCATTCTTATTTATATGTTGGACAAGCCACCTTTCCACTTCTTCTTCGGAGAAAGCCGAGTCACTAAATTCATTTACCCATGCAACTTTTAAGGCTTCTAGTTGTTCTAATAGTTTGTACTTAGACAAAAGAATGGTATCCATTAATAAATTGGGGCCATCTAATTATTTTGTAATATCAACAAGTTTTAGAAATATGTCACCCCTATTAATTTTAACAACATCCAACTCATACAACAATTATCTTAAACATTTAATCATTTTCAGCCAACAAGCGTTAATTTGTTTCATTTGAATACTGGAGGGAAGGTTTTGTTCCCTTTTATGGGCATTGCTTAGGATTGAAACTTTTGTTGCAAACGTTCTCACTGCATCTTTATAAAAACCTTCATCATTTTGGAGATATTCCCTAAAGTGCATAATCCTTGTTGAGAATCTAGTTAAACTCTATTCTAATTCCCAGACTTCAAGAGTTAGGTCTATTCTTTTCTAGATACCATATCCAAAATATTTTCTTACAACCAACAGTAGACTGGATGAACCTCTCAATTTTGAACTACTTTATGGGACATCTTCAAGGGTAAGTGTTGGTTGAATTGCAGTTATAGGTTCAACAAATAATGGTTTTGGAATTAGAGCTTTCTCCAATTCCTTTATTCTTTCTTTTAAAAATGGATTTTCTTTCTCAATATAAAAATAGATTCCTTTAGTGCTTCATCGGTTGCTTCATGAAATTGCATGATTTTTTAGGGTGGAACCCCTTGAAAATCGATTTTTGATTTCCATTTCTCATAAACTTTTTTTTTTCATGTTAACTTTTTCTATTAACAATTTCTTAGAATTATTGTGGTACATGGTGAAGTGTAATAGACTCTTCTTCAAAGATCTATGGCTCTTGGGAAGCTAGAGCCCCGGCAATTTCCCTAGTTTCCATCAATCTTTGCTCTAAACAGTTGGGTTCTTCTATCACTTCATCTACTTCCATGTCTCAGGGACTTTCCTCAATTTCAAGTACATCTAGTCCCATTTTTTCACTTTCTCTCTTTCTTTTAATGGAAGCATGTACAACATGAGATTTTTCCAATTTTTTCTTTGTAGGTTCTTTATCACCATTGTCATCTGAATTTCCGATGGATGTTCTTCTTGGTTCTAGACCACTACTTTTAGGTTTTGTTTTTGCAGAAGTGTCTCTTTGTGAAATACTAGGTGAACTAAGGTTCTTTCTTATTGCCATTCTGCCATTCTATTTGTAGTGCTCATTAGTGCTTTCCAGTTCTAAAACATCATTCATAGATTATTCAATAGAGTCCTCAAGGATATTTTTGTTGTCTCCTCCTCCTTCAAAATGTTCATACGTACAAAAATATGAAGAGTACCCAACTAGGGACATGTGTGTAGAGAACAAGTTCTTAGGGTTGAAACCATTTATGCCTTGAGATTTTTTTAAACCAAGTTGATCCAATTGACTAGGAAATTCATCTAAGTAGGAAATATGCTTGGCAACTATTTCCCCAACCCTCCATAGAAATGGAATGAATTGTTTCTTTTTTTTTTCATTGAAGAAGTGTGGCCAGTATTTATACTGTCTACACACCATGATGACAAAGAGTATATCAGATACATAGAAAGGTAGTAAGAAAAATTTCCCCTGGAACCCAAATAATCTCAGGAAACTAATCCTCTAAAGTTTCAAAAGTTCCTTTCTCGGCGAGAAAGGATGCAGCCTTTAGTGACCATCTCGATGTAGTAGGACCAAAAATCATTTTTTTATAGCAAACGTAAAACCATTTTGAACTGTGTAGAAATTGTATCGAGCTTTATGTCTCCATAAAGCTGGGTACCAGACTAAAGACAATTCCACTTTGAAATCAACACTCCTTTCCCTAGGTAAGTCTTCAAATATGTGACAGAAGCTATTATATAGACCAAATAAGAAGTCATATAAAATTTTCTGGTTTTTCTTAGTCCATCGAGCTGAAAAGCTATCTCATTTGAAATGATTCGAGCCAAGACAATTAGGGCGTCTTCGTGAACAGAAAAGTGAATAATATAATAAATGTATTTTGGCACAAAGGTCATGGACTCTAGTCCAATCATTCAGTAAAAAATCCAAGCAAACTCTTTGTATGGGTATTTCAAAGAACTTACCTCAATTTGAACAGAATTGCTATCAACTCTTGTGTTGGTGAGATAGTTCTCGAGGAAATCTACTCCTCCTTGGTGTTTTTTGAGAAATCTGCATGCTTCCTCATTCTTAAATGGCATGGCGGGGTTTTGGATTCACAACATTCTCCTTAATACTAAGGGAGTCAAGTAAATTGGCAGTTTCCCCTGAATTTGAATAATTCTTCTTTTTGTGTCGAACTTATTTGTGCACCAGAGAATCATTTCTTTGAAGTCCCTCACCTCGAGCACACAATCATCCAATGGTATTCCTAAACTCCAAACCCTATGTATTTCCTTCTATGTGGGGGAAATATCCAAGTACCATTTGTAATCTTTCAACCACTGAAATTGATGGTCTTCTCGTCCAAGAGTGTTAAGTGTGTCTCTGCAATACAAGTCGTTTCTTCTACTTGACATGTCTTTACACTGATTTCCCTTTTTACGACTAGGTGGCACTCCTTTTGGTATAACATTTTTATAGCATGGTGTTTTAATTCTTGATTAAATTTACCATGTATCTCCTTGATTACTAGTTGTTATAAATCTTATTTCAAAGTTGCTAATTTGCACGGTCAGATTGTGAAATTATTAAAAATCTTTTATGAAATATTTGTCACTTTAATAACGATATTAGGTTCACACAAGTGGAGGTTGGCATGGTGGAGGGGCAGTAAATTCCATTGGGAATGGTGATGTGATATTGGAAAACATGAAAAAATGATTAAGTATGGAGGTGCAAAGTGGGAAATGGAAAGTGAAAAATGATAAGTGAGGGATTGCAAGATGTGGAACACATGCATGGAGAGTCAAAAATAAAAGAGGAAAGGACTCTTGCGCAATGGAAAAATAAACTAAGTATAAGTAAAATTTGGTTATGCGCAAGGATGATTTTAGGGGCTAAATTTCGCTCATGGGATAATTTTCCATGGTTTTTCCCAAAAAATGATTCGCCCAAATTCTATAGGATAAAATTATTTTACCTTAAAAATCGCCAAAATTTTATACAAACTATATAAAATCCTTAGAAATTTGAATATTTTTACAAAAATATCACCAAACATTTATAGTTGGCATATGAAGGATTAGTAAGATTTGCCAAGGTTTCTAAATTTTAAAATAAATCTCCATCCTTAAAATCATCCCTGGTTATGCGGGTCGCAAAAGTGGATGGGTCATTCTGGAGGACGTGAAATTGCAGGTTGTGGGACACGGGCAACAAGGGAAAGGGTAAATGGAGAGTAATGGTGTCTTGTATCTGCATTCAAAAGAATTATATAATTATGGAAAGGTAAGCAATGTAATTTACATGACGCGGAAGTAGAAAGGGTCATTCTGAATGTTACTCATTTGCAATTTGTGGGGCACAAGTATTTACGGGACATGGATGGATTGGTCTCCCGCAACGGGACTCTTGCAACACATAAAAACAACTAAGTGTTGGATTCGTGAAAAGTGACTAAGTATAGAATTGTGGGTTTGCGGACCTAGGGACTTGATGGTAGCATGATCTGCAACCTACATTTCAAAGAGAAAAATGACTCAGTAAAGAATATACAAGGAACAAAGGAAGAAAAGGAAAAATACTAAGGATGGATATGTATGTATCAACATTGATCAATGAATGTATATCGACAAGAGGGTCGAATATGAAAAAACTTCCTCTTAGAATGTTCTACTTACACTCATATTAGATCACAATTTCAAAATATGTGTTACAATACCAACCTTCCTATCCTTTTAACTCATCAAAACTATGGTAATTTAGGAATGTTTCTCTTAAAGTTTTTCAAGCACAAAAAAAAACTTATCAAGCAAACCAAGTCCAATAAACCAATTTTGGTCTCAATGGACATTAACCAACATCACCATCATCATCATCATACAGTTTTATAACTAAGTTTATAATCATAAAATGTTTTTGGTAAGTTATAATAAGTTTTGTTATTTTAAAATGATAAATGATAGGAAATGATAAAATATTCAATGCATATTAATGCGTGATAGTAATTTGTGTATAGATAGATAGTACATGTCATGCCAATTCTGGTGATATGTGGAACATATCATAGCTCCTCACATTTAGAGAGTTATGGCCTTGTGAAGTTGGAGAACCCTCACGAGTTATCTATAAGGTCAAAGAAGTCAAATTATTCTAGAAACTCCTAGAAAACGTTGACTAGTCAAGTGGGTGAAACTGGGAGTTAATCATGGATTAAGTTGTTGCAATAAGAAAATAATTAAAAATTATTTAGTTGCAACTAGAAGTGGAGAATTTCCTATTTGTAGCAAAGTGGGTTAGAAGTGGAAAAGTGGTTAGAAGTGGGTTATCCCTAAAACAAGGAAATTGGGTTAAGTTTGTTAGAAGGTAACCCCTTGAGGAAGCTACATGGAATTATAAATAAGAGAACAAGGCTCTCTTATTATCACCTATTGAGCACATTGAATATATTATTGTGTAAGGTTTATTTCAGGTACTCATTGATACATCTGAAGTTGCGCAAGTTTGAGTTAGCACGAAGGGTTGACGACGAAAGTTTTAGAATTACATAAAATACTAAAAAACCTATATTTTGAGGTGTACACAAATGCAATGAAGAAGGGTGCGTACGTACGTAGGTTGGCAATACAATAAGGTGTGTACATGAGGGTAAAGCCATAAAAACTTGAGAAGATGAATATGTATGGTCTTTAGAGTCTGAAAGCAAGCTCCTAGGAAGGTCTACAATGATCAAGTACATTAGATCTATCTATAGCTTCAAAAGGTATGTCTTATTTCTATGAGTAATTGGATTTTTTTTTCTACATGAGAAATGGTTAAGGGGGTTTGAGTATTTTCCCTATAGAGGTTATTGGCTGCATGGGAATTGTTGTATAATTCATATCTACAGAAATGCAATGCTGGTATAATCAATATTTATCATCGGTACATCTTGTATTTCTTGGTATATGGATAAGGGTTTTTGTGGTTCATGGTTGAGAGATTGTATTTTGATGTAGTTGTGAAGTGTTTGATGTATTAAGAGGTTTTATATCAATAAGGTTGATGTCTATTCCATGTGGGGTTTATTACACCGGTTCATGATTATACACACATGTATGGCACATTACTAGAGAGATATAGATGCACTTGGTTAAGGTATTTGTATAAGGATGTATGCATAGGGCACAACCACAGTCTGGATACAATGATAGGTTGTAGGTTGATGTGACAAAGGAAGAAAAGGGTTAGAGTTTTTCAGGAAAGATAAAACCCTCGTTTTCAGAAGGCGTACATAGGTTGCAGTATAGAAAGGATGTTTACACACGTGGGYTGCAGTATATAAAGGGAGCATACATACATGTGTTGCAGAACAAACAGGTCACGTACATGTTGGATTTTGATTGGCATAGGTTGAGTACATGTACAGGTTGATTACAAGACAATGGCACAGGTTGGTTACAAGTTGTTGGCATGTATTGGTACAGGTTTATAGTGGTATATCTCACAATGACAGTGTGGCAGTGGTTTCATCATTTGACTTATATTTCATGGCGGCAGGATGGGGAAAGGATAGGTGGTTGTAGCCACCTTCTGGTTTTAGTCAGAGGACATAAGGGGTTGTAGCCTCCTTCTGGTTGTAGCCAAAGAATTGGGGAGTTGCAGCTTCCCTCAGGTTGTAGCCTGAAAATATAGGGGGTCAGAGCCTCCTTCCAGTTGTAGCTAGAGAACAAAGGAAGTTGGTGCTTCCAATGAGTGTAATTCTTAAATACATATAAGAAAAATCATTATGTGGTTTTCTCCCGCATTGGGTTTCCACATAAAAAATATCGGTGTATCGTGCATGTGTGTGATTGCTCATTTTTTATGGTTTATTTACTCTGCACTTATTAGATGATAATTTTACATTGATCATAAACATAAATAACACTTACATACTGTGGTTAAAAGGATTAAAAATCTCTATTACTGATTCACACCCCCCCCCTCTCAGTAATCCAACAATTGGTATCAGAGAAAGTTCCTTCAGAATCTAGTTTAACCATTGAAAGGTAGATCATGGAGAGAAACACTATGTATAAAAATGGAATACCACAGTTTGATGGACAAAACTATGCATTATGGAGTAGAAGGATGAAAACATATGTATAGGCACAGGGATTTTAGGTTTGGCAATGATTTGTAGATGGATATAAATAACCAGCAGTTCCACCTACAAATGAACATGTGAGAAAACTCAATTTAAACAATTCAAAAGCCAAAAATTCACTTTTGAATGGTCTTGGTGATTCAGTATATGGAAAATTTATGCATTGCAGCTCCACAAAAGAGATTTGGGACAAAGTTTAGAATATTTATGAAAGAGATGCAAAAGTCAAGGCAACAAAGCTTCAAACTTACATAGGTCAATTTGAACAGCTGAAAATGAAAGAAGATGAGAATATTGCAACTTACTTCTTACTAGTTGATGAAACAGTGAATGCAATTAGAGGATTGGGATAAGAAGTTCCGAGATCTATAATTGTTCAAAAGGTACTAAGATTTCTTCCAATGATATTTGATCCTAAAGTATCAGCACTAGAAGAAAGAACATATTTGGATTCAATAAGCATAGATGAACTACATGGAATTTTCACAACCTATGAAATGAGAATTGAATAGGAGAACCCAGGTATAAAAGAAGCAACATTCAAATCATCCAAGAAGTCAAAGTAAAAGGGAAAGCAAAAGGAAAAATAATATAGCAACAAAAGTGACATCTCGGAAGACGATGAAGAAGTAGCCAACTTCATTAAAATACTGAAAAAGGGAACCAGGGGCATATATAGATGTAAGCTTCCATTAATTTGTTTTAATTGTGATGGTATTGGTCATTTTGCTAATAAATGTCCTCATAAGAAAAAGAAAACAAATGAAGAAGATGATTCAAATAGAAAACAAATAGATAAAGGAAAAAGAACCAAAAAGAAAGTCTTCAAGAAAATTGTATGCACCAAAGAAGACAACTCCTCATTAGACAAAGATGAAGTCAATGAAAGTGAGACAGAAAGAGTTTTATTCATGGCAATAGAAAACTCTGATAAAAAAATACACATAAGAAGAATATGAAGAGGCAGAAGTTGACTACATAGAATAATTGTTGAGTGCCATAGATGTTATAAAAAGAGAAAAGAAGAAAAACAAATCACTATAGGCAACACTAAATATAAAAGAGGAAACACAAAATTCCAACTCTGAAGAATTGGAGCACATGATCTCTAATTTAAAATTTCAAGTTGAAGAAGACAAAAGAATTGAAGAAACACTTAAATAACAGTTGGAAGAAAAGGACAGGATCGTCGAAAATTTGCAAGCAGATATTTTCGCATTGAGAAAATACCTTCAACAGAAAAACATGCAGAATAGCTCAAAAGTTTTGGATAAAATTATCAACAGTCAGAGGCCACATCATGACAAGTCTAGGCTAGGATACAATCAGACAAAAAGAGGCTCAAGCTCCAAAACTATAGAACAAGAAACACAACCAAGAATTTATGCAGAGGCAGTCAGAGGAGACAAGAATTTTTACAGGGAAGATCACAAAGACACTCCTTCGCAAAGAAGATTCAGATTTCAGAATCAGCGACAGTCAGAAACAAGTAGGCCTCGGGAAGAAGAAGGATTCAAAAGAGTAACTCCTTTTAGAAGATATTCAACTACTAGGTATCAAACTATCGTGTTTGGTTTATGTTATGTATGTAATAATTTTGGACATAAAGTTGTAAATTGCAGAGCTAACAGCAGGAACAAAAACAATTTTGAAAGTCATGCACAAAATGGTTATCCAATAAGACCTAGTGAAACACAAAGAAGAGGCTACAACAGGTTTGAATCATTGAGCACTGAAGTGGAATTCTACAAGTGAAAAAAAATTGGACACGTGACCAAATATTGTATAATCATAATTACTCCTAGAGAATCACAACAAAGTAACAACAGTCAGAAACAAGAACCTCAACAGAGAATATGGATAAGAAAGCAGAATCAGTTTAACAATGAAGAATTTGTACTCACTCTACAAGATAAACATAAGAAACGTGGTTGGTATGTTGACAGTGGCTGCTCAAAGCACATAACAGGTGATGAAGACATGTTTCTAACATTGATAAAGGAAAGACATGGATCAATCTCCTTTGGAAACAATGACTCAGCTAGAATCATTGGAAAGGGCACGGTTAGAATTGGAAACAAGAATACCAAAGTAGAAAATGTTCTACTAGTGGAAGATATGAAACATAATATTCTAAGTTTAAGTCAAATGTGTGACCAAGGTCACAAACTTATGTTCGATTCACATAAGTGTGAGATAAGAAAAGTAGGTTCAAGCAAATTGATTGCAACAACTGTAAGAACTTCACGCAACATATATGTACTAAGTAAAATTGGAAATGAAAAGAGTTGTCTAGGAAAGGAAGATGAAGTTTGGCTATGGAACTGAAGAATGGGTCACATAAACTTTGATAACCTCATCAAAGCTAGCAAAAAGGAAGCAGACATAGAAATGCCCCAGATCATCAAGCCAACAAACACGTTATGCAAGCATTGTCAACAAGGAAAGCAAACAAAGACCAAGTTCAAATCAAAGGAATACTCCACAACAAGACCACTGGAAATTGTGCATACTGATCTTGTTGGACCAACTAGAACAAAGGGTTTAAAAGGTGAGAAATAGTTTATGTTATTGGTTGATGATTATACAAGAATGACTGCAATTTGTTTTCTCAAGAAGAAATCAGAAGAATTTGAAAACTTCAAGGTATACAACGAAATGGTTGAAAATGAAATGGATTCAAAAATCAAATGTTTGAGATCGGACAATGGAGGAGAGTTTACTTCAAAGGAATTTATGGATTTCTATAGCAAGCATGGAATAAAAAGGAAATTCTTCGTCGCTAGGACACCTCAACAGAATGGAGTTGTTGAAAGAAAGAACATGATAGTATAGAAAATGGCTCGAACAATGTTAATGGATTCTAGGTTGACGAATGTTTTTTGGGCACATGCAGTGCATAGATAAATTCACATTAAAAAAATATTAATGCTCAGAAAAAACAGTGACAAAACTCCCTATGAGCTATGCAAAGGAAGACCAGCAAATGTGAAAAACTTCATAGTTTTCGGAAGTAAATGCTACATCAAAAGAGAAGATGGCAGAATGGGAAAGTTTGATTCTCGTGTGGACAAAGGCATACTTGTCGGTTACTCAAGTACAAGGAAAGCATACAAGTGTTACAATATAAGGCTCATCAAAGTTGTGGAAAGCATCAATGTAACGGTTGATGAAACAGGTGTACGTAAATTAAAGGAAGAAGAAAAGGATTCAATGGAACATGTTTACAAAGAAGAAGTAGTAGAAGGTGGAGATGAAGAAGATCATATAGAAGTAGAAGAGAAAGTACAACAAGTACCTCCAAAGATGCCTAGCAAACGAATACATAATAATCATCCTTCAGATCAGATTATCAGGAACAAAGATGCAGGAATTGAGACTAGACGAAGAATTTGTTCACCAAAACAATTGTACCTAGCACTCTTATCTTCGATTGAACTAAACAGTTTTGAAGAATCCAACAAGGATGAATTCTGGAAAAAGGCCATGAATGAAGAGTTAGATCAAATAGAGAAGAATGACACTTGGAAATTGGTTCCAAGACCAAGGTACAAGAGTGTGATCAGAAAAAGTGGGTCTTCAAAAATAAATTTAATGAAGATGGACAGGTTACCAGGAACAAAGCTATATTGGTATGTAAAGGATATGCATAGGTTGAAGGTATCAAATTTGAAGAGACGTTTGGCCTAGTTTCCATAATGGAAGCAATCAGGTTGATCCTAGCTTATGCATGCTCCAAGAATATTAAAGTGTATCAAATGGATGTGAAATTAGCCTTTCTAAATGGGGAACTTGAAGAAGAACTCTACATTGAGAAACCGAAAGGATTTCAGTTGTCAAAGAATGAAGATTATGTGTGCAGGTTGAAGAAGGTATTGTATGGTCTAAAACAAGCTCCCAKAGCATGGTATTCAAGACTGGACAGATATCTACAATAGGAAGAGTTCAAAAAAGGAAATGCAAACAACAATCTCTACATCAAGGTAACTCGAGATAGTATTTTATTAATTGAAGTTTATGTTGATGATATTATTTTTGGAAGTGATGATGACATGTTAAGCCAAAAATTTGCAAAGGATATGCAAAATGAATTTTAAATGTCATTACTTGGAGAACTATCCTTCTTTCTGGGTCTTCATATATTTCAAAGCAACCAAGGAATTTTTATTTATCAAACTAAGTATATCAAAAAATGATAAAGAGGTTCGGAATGAAAGATTGAAAACCAATTAATACTCCTATGCAAACCAATTGCAAGTTGAGTAATAATGATGATTCAAAGTCTACAAATCAAAGGAAGTACAAGTCAATGATTGGTAGCTTACTTATGTGATTAGGTGGCACAATTTCAAGAAGCACCAAAGGAATCACATGTTCTAGAAAAGAAGAGGATTTTAAGATATCTCAAGGGTACAGAAGATTTTGGATTATGGTATCCAAAAGGAAAGGATCTATCACTTATTTCCTACACAGATGCAGATTGGGCAGGTTGCATTGATGATCGACGAAGCACCAATGGAGCAGTGTTCTAATTGGGTGAGTGTTTGGTATCTTGGCTAAGAAAGAAACAATCATCAGTGTCATTGTCTACAACAGAAGAAAAGTGTATTGCGGTAGTAGCATGTTGTACACAAGTTCTATGGACTAAATAAACTCTGACAGATATATAGGTTGAGTATGATGAGCTCATTCCAATATATTTTGATAATACAAGTGATATAAGTATCTCAAAGAATCCAGTGATGCACTCCAAGATGAAGCACATTCCAATCAAGTATCACTTTCTATGGGAACAGGTTGCAGAGAAGAACATCAAAGTTGAATATGTGGGAACAAAAGAATAGGTTGTGGATATATTCACAAAACCGCTTCCAAGGGAATCCTTTGAGTATATTTGCTAGAGAATCAGAGTAATTTCTACTCCAAAATGAATGCTTTTGAATTCTTATCTTATATGTCTTATATTTACACGAGGAAACACCATAAAGAGGACAATTTAGGTTGGGGGAGAATTTTCATGAAGAGTTTCATCAAGGGGAGCATCCCCAAGGACATTCCAATTAGGGGGAGCATCCCCAGATGGGAATTTACCTTTTCCATTGATGTCAAAGGGGGAGAGATTCATCAGATGCAGGATAGAAAGTTATATTATTAGAGATAGATCATAGAGGCATGTTTCCATGGGGAGTGATGGTCACAAAGGGAGCATGAGCGATATGACTTCAGTGTTGCCATCAATGCCAAAGGGGGAGATTGTTGATTAATTAGGTTGATTTCCATTGATGTCAACCATCGAAGCAAGTCCGGTAGAAAATTTTGATAGCTCCAACTGTATGGTTAAGGGACTTCAATTTGATTGATGTATAATGATATGAATATTAATATATTTGCAGGTAAAACTATTATATATGGATAGTACATGTCATGCCAATTTCGGTGATATGTGGAACATCAAATAACTCCTCATGGTTAGAGAGTTATGGCCTTGTGAATTTGGAGAACCCTCATGAGTTATCTAGAAGGTCAAAGAAGTCAAATTACTCTAGAAGCTCCTAGAAAGAGTTGACTAGTACAGTGGGTGAAACTAGGAGTTAATCATGGATTAAGTTGTTGCAATAAGAAAATAATTAAAAATAATTTAGTTGCAACTAGAAGTGGATAATTTACTATTTGTAGAAAAGTGAGTTAGAAGTGGACAAGTGGTTAGAAGTGGGTTAGCCCTAAAAGAAGGAAATTGGGTTAAGTTTGTTAGAAGGTAACCCCTTGAGGAAGCTACATGGAAGTATAAATAAGAGAGAAAGGCTCTCCTATTAGCACCTATTGAGTACATTGAATATATATTATTATTTAAGGTTTATTGTAGGTACTCATTGATACATATGAAGTTGCGCAAGTCTAA
>SNQJ01S0067777.1:34033-54155 GCA_010110895.2 Picea sitchensis | reverse complement strand
TGTACCTTGAAAGGCGAGGTGCCTCCAAAGTGGTCGCTTGATGAAGATGCGCCTGATGCTATTAATGAAAGAAATGTACAGAGACTGTAAAAATATAGAGTGAAAGACTCACTAGAATGGTGGCAGCTTATCTCTGAGAAGAGATGTGACGGCTACTCGCATTTGCAAGAAGATGATTACAGTGAGGCTCTGGAGGCCTTTTTAAAATAAACGGGAATGCCAAAAGTCCTAGACATCCAAAAACCTAACCCTAGGAGATGAAGCGCCAAAATTCATGTGGGCCCCATTTGGGTAAGTGAGTACATCAACTTCCCGAGGTCGTAACTTTTGCATACGATCTTCGTTTTAGGCGTGTGATAGCTCGTTGGAAAGGTATCATCGAGGAGATTCATTTTGGGAGATAAATAATTTCTTTGGCTATCATTGAGAACCTAGATCTCGAAAACCCTTCATTTGGGCCCTCAAAATGGCCCCGCAAGTTAAAACCTGCTAAAAATAGTAAATTGCCAAAATTGCCAGAAAGTTGTTTGAGCCAGTTGGAAAAGGTGGGTGGCCACCGATATCCACCTGGATCATCATACTGGGAGTGTTGATGATGCCAAGATCACCCAAATAACCTGTAATCCCAAGTACCCTTGCAGGCTTTGTAAGGGTAGTCATCTTCTTAAGTATTCCCCTTGTCTATCCAAGGTTATAGAAACATGGTGTATGCACCCTCGCCAACCCATGTTGTCAACCTCTAAACAACATGATGATGACCTCTCGTCAACTAGTCAGGATATCATTGGGAAGAAGAAAAGTAGAGTCATATTCCTGTGTAGGCTATGCAGAGGGAGTCATCAAAATGAAATTTTCCCTTGTATGGATGAAGCCTAGAAATTACTGGAAGACATGACTATTTCCTAGCCTCAACTTCTGACTACTTACCGCAGGCTTACTCTCAACCCTCCTGTAGTTGATGGAATGATCACTCTGGTCCCTTCGTCGGTCAGTTTGGTTGATTAGGTAGTCAATATGGTCACTTCCTTAGCTAAACCAGTTGGCAAAGTGGTCAATCTGATCCCATCCTTGGTTAATCCTACTCTCCTGTTAGAAAGTGAAACCCCAGAGGTCGATTTGTTTCCATCTGTCAACCCCATTCTCCCCTTGGAGAATGAAACCCAAGTGGTCGGTATGATCTCTTCATTGATCAATCCTACCCTCCCACTAGAGAGTAAACCCGATATTGGCCACATTTTTCTCGTTGATACAGAATCTACCATGCTAGGGGGCATTCCTCCTTCTCCTGTGGAACCCCCTCCAAGTAATGAGGCCATCCTTTTTTATTGGGGTGCGCTAACTAGACCTCGCCTTCCCTCTCACATTCCTTTCAAGATTAATGTATAGGTTTGTGGTCAGGATGTTCCTCAAATGTTGATAGATGAAGGTGCTTCTGTTAGAATTTTGTCCTCTATTGATTGGCAAGCTTTGGGTTGTCCTCAACTTGTGTCGGTTACCCAGTATCTGTTAACTTTCAACAAAAGAACCAGTCATCCTTTAGGTGTCCTTCCTCAGTTTCTCGTAACTTTGGGAGGGAAAATTATCTTTATTGATTTTATGGTAGTCCAAGACCCCTTGGATTTCGATTTAATCCTTGGGAAAGATTATTTCTATGCCATGAAAGCTATCGTGTCCACTCTTTTTTGTGTGATATATTTCCCTCACGATGGAAGAATTATGATTATTAATCAACTTTTGTTTATTGGCCTTGAATTGACCATCAACTCAATGACCTCCCTAAATGGTTCATATACATAGACAGTATCTCCCTTGCCATAGGTCAATTATGTGGCTTTGTATCCCATGCCTTCAGCTGCCAATGAAGATGAGCCTCTCACTGTAAGCTCAGTTTATTATGACTTAGATCCAGTAGTTGAAATGGTGATATCTTCGATAGGGATATTAGAGCCTGACCTCGTTACCCCTATCGCGGCCCTCGACATGCGATCTTTCCAAAGTGTGTTTCTTTCGTCAAGTGAAGATCTCTTGGAATCCATGACCGAGTTTTGTCCCTTCACATTGTGTCCTTCCAGAGAATTGTCCTCTTGGAAGCCATGATCAAGAAGAGGATATTTGAGCATGGTTTTCTAAATTCAATCTCATTAAAGAAATGAAACCAACTACGAGGATAATTTTGTGCCTTTGCGGAAACCTCGTTAAAAAATGAAATAGAGCTTACGAGGATAGTTTTTGCATCTCTGTGGAAACCTCGTTAAAAAATGAAACAAAGGTTACGATCATAGTTCTTCTCTTGTGTCAAGCTCGTTAAAAAATAAAACAGCTCGTCTCGAGCATACTTCATGTTTATGTGTCAAGCTCGTTAAAAAATGAAACAAAGGTCTATGGATTGAACCTGGATTCTCAAGCATAGTTTTTATTCTCTATGGCAATCTCGTTAAAAAATGAAATATATTTCCCACTCTTCTATTGAGTCAAGTACTTGAAGCTTCATTTCATCTACATGTGTTTTTGGATGAAACAAATCTTGGGGGGCAATGCTTACAAACTCTATACTTCATGTTGAAGTTAAGTTGCTAGCTTCTTAAGATAGGGGAAAAGTACCAACCATCCCTGGATAATGCGTTGGGAAGTCACAAGCATAGTTTTATTTGGTTCAAGCATGTGTAAAAATGAAACCACCTACCTCAAGCATAGTTTCCTATGGTTCAAGCTTGTGTCAAAATGAAGCCAGGTCCAAGCATAGTTTTGTTTAGTTTTAAGCTTGTGTAAAAAATAAAATCTATCCCAAGCATATTTTTTTTTTGTTTTAAGCTTGCGTAAAAATGAAAACAATCTCGAGCTTAGTCTTTGTTCTTTCTCGTGCTCGTAAATCAATGAGAATGTAACCAAGTAAAATTTTATCACTTTTTCGGACTTATAAAGGTCATACAAAAAATGAACCTCCTGGAGTTCCCTTTAATCTCTTTTTAGACTCTCTAAATATGAAAAGATTGTTGAGCGATCTTGTTCTTTCCATGCTCATTAAATTATTTGAAGAAAATATCTTTTGAGTGGTAGTTTATCTCTTTTTCGGTCTCATTAGAGTACTTTACGAAAAAGGAACACTCTAATCAAGCATGATTATAAGAAGTTATGGAGTCCTCTTTAATTTCTTTTTAGACTCCATAAACATGAAAAGACCACTGATTTTGTTTTCTTTGAACTCGTAAAACAAACATTGAAAGGCCAATATGGGACCGAACCACTCCTTCCTAGGGTTCGTTAAACATACTCTAAGGGACTCATCTGAAGGATGAACTTACAGTTCAAGCATATGTTTTCCTCCTCAATCTTGTGTAAAAATAAAGAGGCACTCGTCAGAAATGGTGGGGGGGAATTGGGAAAGAAATGTATCTAAACCTGTATTCTATGGAAGAGTCCCTTTTGAACATGACATCATTTCACTCGCTTTGTTTCTAGGTTGGAAAGTCCGCTTATCTCTTGATCATACTCCTTTATAATATTACAAATTGGTCTATGATCCCTATTGTTGAGTCATTGTTTCCAAAACAGTTGTCATGTCGTCAATATGTTCAAAGAGAAATTCAACTCGAAAATTCTTCTCTTGCGTCGACAATTTCTGCAGTCCTTAAGCCTTCTATTGCATCATCCATCCCTGAGTCAGTCGTGAATCACTTGTTACTCTAATCTAATTCAAATATTTTTACCTGTTTCATGTCATTGATGGGGCATACATTAAGACCCTCCTTTGATGAGTCTTTTCTTGTCGACTTCAACTCATTATCCATAAATTAGACTTAGAAACTAATTGGTACCTTGGAACTTGCATGCCTCAATGGTAGGTTTCTTCGCTTTTGACAATGGGTTTTCATTATTGACCACTTATCGGGAGATTTCGCCGAGTGTTCAACTTCATCTCACAAATTTGCACCCGGTGGATTGTACTAGTGTAACTTGGGAGTCATTGACATTAATGGTGATTTCCCTCACACTTGTTAACAATATACACTAATGACCGGTAATCAAGTGGTTTCTACCATGTTCGACTTCGGCACATGTATTCACATGGTTAGCTTTGTACTATAGAATGGTGGAGATGAATAACCTAGATCTTTTCTGATAGATTTAGGTTGCATTGGAGTATATACAGATTACACTGTTGCATATATCCATAGTGTATGTCTCATGGCTATGTTCAAATTTGAGTCTTTAACACATAGATCCACAGTGTATTTTTGGTGGTTATGTTCATATTTGAGTCATAATGGCATGGATCCACAATGTATGTTTGGTGGCCATGACCTGTCTTACTTGACATGGATTTCTGCATGTCGGAATTTATTCTTTGATTCATTTGTATTCTAAGTATGGGAATGCCTACCTTAGTGATGATATATTATTGTACTATATTTCCTTATTTGTTGGCTAGTTTCCGACCAATGTGTTCCTTGTTCCCAACACACACTCGATAAAGTATTTCATCTATCATTATGTTCTAACTTAATACTTTTGGGGGCTTACTGCTACACATTATTTTCATCACCCCTATGACCGTTAATGATGTACACCTGTCATTTGTCTTTATAAGGATCAATTTCCTTAATCCCTGAAGAAGAATGAAGATGAACTTTCCCAGAGAGATGAAATTGTCTTTTCCTTTGTAAAAAACCTTGTAAAGAAGGATCATCACACCTTTATTAGTGTTAAAGGTGCAACGATTTAGGATTGACGCAGGTTGCACCACAATGGCATGCGACATTGTCGCAATTTTCTCAATGTTAAGGGTGCATCGATCATCCGTATGAAAGAGCTTCTCAATACTTCTAGAATAGAAGCTTTGAGGGTGAGGTGGCCTCCGATCGGTTTGGATATGATCCCATCCCCGATCTCATGGGATCATCCTAACCTCCTCACCCTATCCTTTTCAGCTTATAAAAGGAGGGGATTTCTCATGAATAAAGTTATCTTTTTGTGTGAGCTTTTAGAATAGCTTTTAGTGTGAGCATGGAGAATTGCTTTTGGTATAGAGTTTGGATTGGATTCAGCTATAGCTAATTCATATGGAGTGTTTGGGCCTATGTTGGCTTTGAGATTCACTTTGTCAAGATAGATTGTTAGTATATTCAAACTTATAGTCTTAGAACTCGTTGGATTAGAAGTGTGTGGGAAGCAAGGAACTGTTGGAAGGAACTTGACAACATCAAGGCATTTGGTTGTATATTTCTTCAACATTATTTAATACATATATACTTTTTGTTTCCTATATGAATGTTATTTGTCCATATTGTTTGATTCCTTGATCACGTACATAGTTTCATATCGAATAGACTATGTTATTCTTGTCTTCGTTGGCTTGTGTTTCTTTTCAGATACATTGGTGAGATCAGGTGTACAACATTTAAAAGGTATGTTTTGGATCCTCTTCTTATTTGATATTTGATATCTAATGAAAGCTCAATGTATTGTTTGTTTTTTTCTAGTTTTGGAGTGGAACTAGGGAGATCAATTTGTGGCTGCACTTACTGATTTGTCCGATAATAGAAGGAATGAACATAGAACTTTCATCATTTGGATTTTTACTTTGCACACCATCTGATCGTGAGGAAAGGAGTAACCAATAATGATTGAGTCTAACCATTAGATCTGGGAGTTGCAGAGGAGGACCATCGGATCAACATCCGATTAATTCATGACCATCGGATCTCAGTGAAGGAAGATCAACGATGAGGAACCATTGTGGGATTCAAACAGGGAGTTAATGTTCACACAGATTCTAGTTCCGCAATTCACATCGATCATCGATCGTCACCCAACAAAATATCGACAACTCACATCGATTCCAATACCAACGTGCATATTCCATTGCGGAACTTGACGATGGAGATAAATGTCATGCTAGTTGGGACCCCACAATCATCCTTGATCGTATATTTCCACATCGTTTTGATCTACACCATTGATTAGTAAAAAAGGAATAGATTTGATTCATAGCTCTCAGGAATATGAGTTTAATATAGTTTAGTGCCTCTGTGTTAAATCCCTGGTAATGTGGATTGGTCCTGTCGAAAATGGCCGACAGGTGAAAGAAGAGCAGATTGATCCTAGGAACCTTGTTAAGGGTTTAGAGCACCCTAAGATAAATTGGGTTGCTCTAAATATGGGATGAGTTAGTAGCATATTTGGATATGGGCCAAGTTCATGAAGAATTTGGAGGGATTCATATCTCACTTACATCAATTTGGGAAAAAGTAACAGTCATCAAGAAAATCCAAGTGTTGAGATGATTAATCATGTAAAGGCTAAATCAAATGCCTCAAGAAAGAATTTGGTGTTAGATGACTAAGGTTACTCAGAGAATGTGACTGGAAATATAATTCGGTCATGTAGGAGTTGGATCAGAGGAATCCAAGTATTAATGGAAGAAGAGATCATGAGGTAGATATCAAGATAATAGGAATACAGGATAGCGCTCCAAGAGGGACATCAAAATAGTAAAGGATTGTTGATGCATTAAAAAAGTATCGAATATGTTTCCACAATAGCATGGAGATGTCAAAGCCAAGAAGGATTTCAAAAATAATTGAATCTTTGTACAAAATCAGTAAGGAACCATGAAGAAGAAAATGGTTCTATGCATGGTTTTGAATGCAAAGGAGATGGTGCCTAATAACAATCCATATTAAGTGGCATAGATCCATGAGTGACTTCCCACAGGTTGGAGGTATCACCTGAAATTACAATGGTAAAGTAAAAGCAGTGTTGAGTACTTTTAATTATTTTTTTGCAGCTAGCGAAGGAGACATATGTGCATCCTTACAGTATGCTAGAGATTGGCTATGTAAGCCAAGTTTGAGGCTAGTTGGCAAGGAGAAGAGAAGGGTAAAATAAACCTCAAGTACTAAAGTATTCAATCAGAAAAGGGATGAAGTAGTTCATTCCGAAAAGTAATTTGATGTTGAAAACCCATAGTCTAAAAGACGACATGTTTGAATTATAATTCATCCAAGTATGAGTTGGGATAGATAGATCCAGAAAGTAAATAAAAGATGAAGATTAATACCAACATTAGTATTTGGATGGAAATTCAAAGAAAACCAAGAGTAATTTGGCTAGAAAGTGATCAGGACAGAAATAATCATGCACAATGATCACAATGAGAGAACAAGAAGATTGAGGAATCCGGGAGAAATTGAATACTTCTGGGATCAACAAGGAAAAGTGTTACAAGGAGATAGAATTTGCTGCAATAACTGTAGCAACAAGTATGTTATGGCTGGTTGGATAGTCATAAAGAGAGAATTATTGCATGTTTCCAAGTGTTGCTGATGATATTGTTGCAATTGGAAGGAAGAAACAGGAAGTTGGAATGTTGATTATAAGATTGATAAAAGAGGCATGAAAGCTTCTACTTTCATCAGCTAATCAGGTAACATCAAATTCATTTAATGGCAGTTGTACAGGTAAGTATTTGTCTTTTGAAATTATGTTTCATAATTGCCAAAGGGAAATTCAGGTAAGAATTTCCCCAGATTGAATTTTTATAATACCCAGTATGGTATTGTTTAAGTGAATTAACATGAATGAGATACCACTAGGTGTGGTAAAGGCTAGAGGCATGTTATAGTTATCAAATTTTTTAGATTTTGAATGAACACACTGACATAGTAGCATGCCATGTTAATTTGGTTATGAGGTAATAACCAAAGAAATAAAAGATAAGAACTTGTTATAGGAATGATGCCAAGAAAACTAGTCATGCATGAGACCAGGACATGGTTGGATATGGAAAGGTTACATAGAACACAAATACCCAATGAACTTCCTACCTTTGAGTAAAAATTGGACTACGACCTTTTGCTAACATTTATGAACACCACATAAATGTATTATTGGTGTAGTGTTCGAGTCGAAAAGGAAGGCATCCAGGTAATTGAGAAGACAATGGGAAGTGTGTGGAGAATGTGTCAAGACATTGGCCAGATTTCCAATTTATGGATGGTGAGATACATGACTTAGATAAGGATCATTCTAAAAATCAATGCAAAGGTGCACTGAATAGATATGCATTGAGAGTTGCACTCATGCCTAGTAAGCGACAGAGTTGCACTCATACATGATAGAATTGTATACTTAAATGCATTTGTTGAATGCATTTTGTGAGTGCATGCATATATATATATATATATATATATATATATATATCATTTCTGGAAATAATTATATACTAGAGTTGAAGTGTTGCTAACTCATGGAGTTGAGTAACAGTTGAAGTGTTGCTAACTCATGGAGTTGAGAACATTTGAGGAGTTGTTAGACATTGCAACAGGAAAGTTGCAAGTTAATTAGTCACATGAGCATTGACTACAGGAAATTTTTTGTTCAGAAAAAGAAGTAATGAACTTACTAATTTTAATGAGGAATAGACGTATGCATAGAATGATAATTCATTTTATCTAATAAATTGTTTGTAGTTGTGATCGAATTTTTAGTTATGGACAATTCTTAGAACACTTCATAAGGTTTTGTACATATTGCAATGAGAGTATGATGTACAGGAAATACTGACAATTTGTTAGTTGAATGCAAGATATAATCGTTGCAGGAAAAATGGTATTCAACATGGTGCTTGTTGAAATCCAGAAGGAAGACTACATCCATTATTGCAACAACAATGAAAAATTATGAAATAGTATTTCATATTTTGGGGAAAAATTGAATCCCTTATGAAATTACTTTGATTTATAAAATGGAATGTTATAATGTTCTCTCATGAAAACTGTATGTGTGTGATACAGATGATAAGATATTGATTAAATTTGGAATGCTGGGAAAGAAAAACTATTGTTGATGACACTAAAGCCCTATAATGGTATAACCTTGTTGGGGTTTTGGTAATGGGTTAGCGCTCTCCTTGTGTGTGAAAGCCTTGGAAAGATGGATCATTGAAGGACTACGTAGCAGTGAAGGGGTGCCTCATCCTGGAAGGGTGGATGCAACAAGGAGGAGGCAACTCAAGGACGCTTATGGAATGGTAGCTTCCATAAGGAGGGTGTGTCCAATGGAACAATGAGTTGATTTATTTCTGGAAGAAGCTCTATGGAATAGAGAAATTAACTTCTAGTTTCAGTATGAATACCAGAATTGGTCCTAGAAAGTAGAGCACCAGATGGATAACAAGCTTCCAATAGATAAAGCTTGGAGCTTTTTGAAGACTTTGAATTGTACATGTATAAACAAGTTGCATTGAGGATAGTGAAAAAATAAGGGGAGGGGATTGTAATATACGAAGACTAATCCCCAGTTGTAATTGTAAATGTAACATTTTTTATAAGCTGGTGAGCCAAGTGATTATAAGCTAGGAGGCTTATGTGATGATTAGGTTGGAGAGCCTATTTCTATAGGCCAATGAGCCTATTATTTTATATGTAAATACTCGTATCATTAATATAAAATACATCGTTGTGTGTAGACTGCCCACAAAGAAAGAGTTATGGGGGACTAAGCTCCACTAGGTAGGGAAAGGGATGGGGCTAAGAGTCTTGGAAAAGGGCTAAGATTGTGGGATTATCTCTATGGGAATAATATTATATTATTATTTCCTAAATACTAAGGTTGGACATAACCTATGTTATCCTAAGTTCCTATGGGAAGGGAACGAATGTTAAGTGGAGCTCATGCAGCTTCATGAAGACAGGTGTCTAATTTGGGACATGCAGTTATATTTGGAAACCTCGTCATTCTTGGGGGTTCACTTACATTCTAGCCGGTTCCCCAGGCACACACTCACGCATGCACGCAAGGAGCCATTACCTCCATTGTTGACCTTTGAGCATGCACAAACCTTGGAAACCTATACACTTTATTTAGCCATATCTCATGTTTTCTTATCATCAGCTGAAATATGTGATCCTCGTGGGTGGCGCAATACACCTGTGCCTACCTAAGCTTGTGTTGTAATTTCTTGTTACGAGCAGCACCTATTTCCAAACCCAAAGGTTGTGGTTTATGCTTTTTCCTATGCATTAGCTGAACATTGAATGTGTTTTCACCTAAGCCTATTGTTGGTTATCTGGGAGAAGGAGTGAAGACCCATGTTGTTGGGCCCATGGAATGAAGAGGCAGGTTGGTATGTCTGTGAGCAACTCTCTCCAGGTGAGATAGTTTGATGGAAAAGAAGAAGCAGGTTGTCAGGCATGTGAGCAACTCTCTCTAGGTGAGAGAGGTTGTTGGGGAAGTGATTTTTCCTGGAGGGAGCCCAACAATAGCTATAGTGCTCTGAGAATTCATGTTCGACCTGTTGTTGAAGCCCTGGAAGGGAAGTGGGGCATTCGAAGGACTGTTGAGAAGAGAAGGGGCACACTTCTTGGGGTGGGACAAGCATGTGGGGAAAGAGAGGCTGTAGATTGTGTGTATAAGTTGGCTCCTCAGATGGAATCCTCCCTGATTTACTATGTAGAATCCCATTGTCTCAGCCTAGCCTAGGAATCCCTTTACCCAAGTGGAGTTTAGTCCTAGCTTGGGGGTGACCCACTACTGAAAGTGATGAGCAGTGTGGTCTATTGCTGGGAGGTTTGTGGAAGGTATCCACGCAGTTGGTGGCCATATACAAAAATATAAGTACCATTTATATGTTCATTTGCATACTGTGTATCTGTACATTTCTAATATTTATAAGTATTTCATGTATATGTTGTATGTGTAGGCTTACTGTTATTTCTGCATTAATTTGTGTATTAGTAGAATATGTTGCATGTTTTATGTTTATATATATATTCAAATGGTATTGTTGTTTTTATGGCATGACATGCCCTAACCTGGGTGTCTGGGGATGTTACAAAATGGTATCCGAGCTTGAACATAGCATAATTGTGGTAGCATGCCCCGGCTTGGGTGGCTGGGGGTGTTACACTCTTTGTGGCCTCCTTGTTGCATGGCTCATATCTATGTATTAAATATAATAGAAACTATCATTAAACATAAGATCTGTGGATAATTGATCCAATAGAAGATCAACTCATGCAAAACATTGTTCGTTGATGAAAATATTATGAGAGATATGCAATCTATAGTCCATGATTTTTATAATAGTCAACATTCACATGGATATACAAAACTTATTCCTAGACTCTATACTAACAATCATAATATTTGATCTAGTGAAGATATCTACCACAACAATTCAACAAATCGATTCCTCCCAAGAATCAAGTGATGTTCCTTTGCCTCCTTCACTTCAAGTAATATACTCAGGTTAACATGGATCCAACAATAATTTTCAACCAACTTAAGGGTTTGAAGTATTGAAGATGGATTTAGTAAAAAAATACTAGGTCAAATCCATGCTTAACAATTACAATCACTTAGATTGGTGGATGAAAGATAAATCTGTGAGACAAATCTAATAAAAAGAGGCTAGCTATACATGTGAGGTAGAATAGGCCTGGGCATGCTCTTAATGAATTTTCCAATTACTCAACTGTAGAATGGATATTTCCATCGGTTGCACTTAATGTACAAATGTTCTCCTGTGTGTCATATAACCCCATTTCTCGAAACTAAGCTAATTGTGTTGCATAAAGTTTATATGTTAGCACATCAGATGCATTTTTGGATGTCCACTTCCCAACCCTCCAAACATTCCCAATAGAGATTTTGTAGTTTTCCTTAATTTTCAATCCTGCAAGGTTTTGTAGGTTTATACATTCCGTCGAGGAATCCCACATCTTGTTGCATCTTAATTCACCCCTCCCATCAATAGTGGATCTCATCAAATAGAGGAGATCAAAATATGATTTTCTAAATTTTGTGCAAATTAGATTTGTATTCTTTTGTAAATGTTTACCCGTATGATGTGTATTTGAGTATCCATCGAAATATTGAAGCCATCATTCATATTAATTTCTAGTTCTTCATCCTAGATAAACCATATCGACCTCCAAAGGTTTCATATATAACAAACCCTCATATTCATGCAGAAAAAATTGATCTCCAATAAAGATCTTCAACTATTGCATTGGGTTTGATTACATCCTTGAAGCCATCAATAGAAAGCCAATGAATTGACAACATTTGTAATACATCCAACCAAATTTCAAAGGAGTTCCTCTTGAATTCACCATCTGATTCTTCAAATTTATTCATCAAGGTGATCCCAACATGAAAGAGAAACCTAGAAAGGGACAACCCAACAACCCATGTGTTCTACAATATTGTCAAAAGATACCTCTGCACAAAATCACCGCATAGAAATAAAAGGCAAAGATTTTGATTGCAGGTGGTTATGTTTATCATTGCTCATCGTTTATCCCACATGGGAAAAATACTAAAATTATCATTACTTTATATTTTAAATTTTCACCTTATGCAAGAAGGAAAAGAAATGTGACATACTCAATAAGTGGTGCATTGTAAAATGTATGTGGGTTTTTATGTGAAACATTAAATATTTGGTGGCATCATATAACTTTTACAAGAGTTTGAATAAAGGATCACAACTTCAGGAATTAAGGGATTACAACTTCAAGAATGAATGAAGGATTGTTGTTATCCACATTTTTTGGTAAAAGAAAAAGAAAAAGAAAAAGATTTCTTTTTGTAAAAGGTGCATGGAGATTTGTTTTTTGTAAAATGACCTAGGAGAATCTTTTTTGAAAAGTGGGAAACCTTTGGTGATAGATATGAAAAATTTGAAGGGGTATTTGTGATGTGACTTGGTAGAAAATATGAAACATGGTTTAAATCTTAATCTACCACATTTTTTGATAAAAATATTCATTTTGTAGTGGTGCCCCTTATCCTACACCCATCCTGAAATTTGAATAAGGAGGTCCAAGGATACTTGTACTTGTGTGTGATTGGGCATGATTTTTTGGAAATTTATGATTTTTTTGTATAGTTCTTTGACACATTTAATTTGGTAAACAATATCCACATGGTGTAACAAGGAATAAAAACTTGATCTAAGTAAGCCATTAATTCAATCATCCATAAAGTGATGTGTAATATCATGTAAGAGGAGACTAAAATGTGTTTGTTCCTCTAATATTCATGGAACATTGATTCATGGAAAATTAAATAGTCAATTGAACAAGTTTGAGTCATTGAATTAAGGGTTGAGTTACAAAACCCTTCAAGAATTGTCAAAAAAAAGACTTGCTTGAAATTTGAACAAGGAGGCCATTTTCAATCAAAATCAAATCATTATAAAATCACAATTTGGGGTGCAAGATCAATAGTACTCGACACCCAAAGGTTTTTGGAGACGAGAGCAACCAAGCATGAAACATACATAAACATATAAGCAAGCGAGTGAGTACAAGAGAGTGTAATAAGTGAAAAATATAAAATGTGAAAAGGAGGAAATCATTTGCAAAATGATAATAAGGAAATCAAAGAATTACAAGATTCCTTACATGTTGTGTAACTTAGATTTGAATATATAATATAGAAAATAAAGTCTTAGCTTCAATAATAAACCTAATCATTCACACAAAATAATTAGTACAAGAGCATTGTAGAGAAAACCCTTGAGGTAGGGTAACACCATTAACTATTCCTTAAGGAAGGAAACACTCCTCAAGCAATACTTGCTAATTAATTACAATATTATTCACCATTCTTCATTGGATTTTTTATACCTTTTTATATAGTAATATCTACCTCCTAGGAAAATTCTAGAGAAGGAACATTCTAATAGGTAGAACCTTCTAGTAAGTCTTCTTACATTCATTGACCTCCTCAAAACATTATAGAGAAGAAACATTCTAATAGGCCTTCTTACATTCATTGTTTTTATGCTATTACATAGGCCTTATTTATTAAAAATGGTGTCCATACATAGAAATACATAGTCATATATCTATTAGTATTCCCTTTGGGTACCTCCCTAGGTACCCCATATTACATCCCTAGGTATACTACATTACATGAATTGGATAATTGGGTTGTTGATCTTTACAAGAAAATTGGTCAAAATAATAAATTGATTGAAGCACTTGAACTAAAATTTGTAGAAAAAGAAAGAAACAAATCAAGAACATGGTTAATGCAAATATGTGAAACAAATGACCTCATATTAAAAGTTAATGCAACAAAAATATGGTTGATGATTCCTTAGGAGTCATGAGATGGAATCATATAATGAATTGATGAAGATAATTTTGTTCAAGATGAGTAACAAGAAAAAGAAAGCATTGATACCAGAAGCAATATCAATAGAAGTAAACTTGAATTTTCTTTTCAATTTCAAAAGAAATTTGTGACGGGTTATGGTGCAAGGAGAGCAATAGGGGAAGGGGTGTGGGAGTGTTAGGGGTGTATGAGGTGTTAGGGGTGGGAGGTCATATGAGGGGAAATGGGGGGTGGGGTGCATGTCGAGGGAGTAAGAGTGGAGGGAGATTATATGCCAAAACAACATTTTGTTGTTTTTTTTTATATATATTTTGTTTTTTAAGATGTTTTACAATGTTTATTTTTGTTTTTTAAATCATTTTACAATGTTTTATATTTGAAAAATGTCTTTTTAAATTAACAATAATTAAATCAATTTTTAAAAAAAATATTATACATCTTAATAAATTTTTTATTTTGATTTATGATATTGTATTAATTTAATTTAAAAAAAATATATTATACATTTTAATAAAAAAAAATTATTTATGATATTAAATTATTTTATTTTGATTTATAATATTAAATTTTTAAATATTCATTTCTATTTTCAGATTTAAAAAATTAATTAAATTTCATGATATTATGTTTTTTCCACATTTAAAAAAAATTAATTGCACGGAACTTTCGTAGTCTAATTTTAATAATTTCGGACTCATATGTCAATAGTGTGGTGACATCCAGAAAAGGCGTGTATCGTTCATCCAAAGAGGTTACAGTAGTTCCACAATCAATGATAACGCCTCCGCTTCCATCTGCTCGAATTTCGAATGTACCCTTGAGAATAGGGATTGAGGATTGGTTTGCCGTTTCTTATTCAAGTTTTCAATTATAAATTTATTTAAAAAATAAAAAATAAATTTATTTAAAAATTAAAAATTAAATTTATTTAAAATTTAATTTATTTTTTTATATAAATGTATAATTTAATTATAAATTTATTTAAAAAATAAAAAATAAATTTATTTAAAAATTAAATATTAAATTTATTTAAAATTTAATTTATTTTTTTATTTAAATGTATAATTTATTTTTTATTAAGTTTTATTTAATAGAGAAAAGTATAATAAAATTTATATAAATTTATTTTTTTACATGATCATTAAAAAAATTAATAATTAAATGAATAATTTTCCTATATTTAAATAAAAATATTATAAAATTAATAATTTCATATATATTCAAAGAAAAAATCTCTAGCCTTAATAGTAATATAAGAACATGTATTTCATGTTATTATTAAAACGCCTTAATAGTAATATAAGAACATGTATTTCATGTTATTATTAAAACATGGGTTACTACTTTACTATATATATTAAATTTGAGTAATATTAATTTTTAAGGAGGAATTTAACATCATATCTCTTTTTGTTTGTAAATAAAAGTAATTATATATTGATATTCAAAAATATAAGTGGGAAACCACGACAAGTGGCTATCAAAATTCAAGTGCAGTTGTAACTGTTTAGACATGACAATAAGAATGTCTAACTGACAAAAAAAGTCACAGTGATCAACTAAGTAGTGGTCATGGTCGACTGTCATACAATGCTTGATAGAGAATCTCAATTCTTTGCATAATTGACTAAACCAAAAGAAAAACATTAACCTGGGGGAGCTAGTCCAAGTGTGAGCTCGGGCTCGACCAACCATGGGCGTTATAAGCTGGGACAAATTTCTTGCTGCATGTTGGGCACTGTTTGCTTACAGGAGCTGTCGTCATGGCGTTGAACATGAGGTCCATACACTATCCCAGGATTTGTTGAATGTGTGCTTGGTCGTCCATTTTCTGTCGCAGCTCAAAGATGAGTTTAAAGTGCTCGTCTTGAAGTATCGGGGTGGGAAGAGGCGACTCCTCCCTCAGATCTACATTCATCTCCAAGTCTGCATCCATTGCATCCACTGCTTCCATTGTTGTCGTTGGTGTAGCCACTTGCCAGCTGGGAGGAATTCCTTCCTCCACCAAGCATTCTCTAGTTCCATAAAAATGGTTTGGAGTATGGGTGTTGGGGAGGGGGGGAATTCCTGGGTGAAGGTTAGGCGGAGGGGAAAAATTATCAGGAGAGATAATTTCCTCCTTGATTGAACAACTGCCAAGGTCATTGGTGGGATTGGGGGTAGGAGACTAGGGTTGTTGAGGCTCGTTATGGCTCTGGTCGAGACGACTGATAATGATGAGGGCTAGCTGAGAGGGGGGGATTCTGTTGCATTTGGTAAGGGCGTTGTAGTACATTGAACCCCTTATGTACTTTCCCCTCTCTCTGGGCATGGTGTGAGCGTTGAAGTGAGGATTGGGCTGGATAAACAACGGAGGAATGACCGTGGGCGGCCAAACAATCGAGCACAAGGCGAAAATGAAATGGGAGAGCCAAGGAATTGTCGAGCACAAGGAAAAGAGAAATCCGAGGAACAGTCGGGTACAAGGCAGGGAAGATATGGGAGAACTTTCGAGAGAACAGGCCTTCATAGTGCCTGGCGAATTGACATGAGTGAGAGCCATGAAGGTCGAGGTGACTGCTAACCTGGTGCAGATACCTTGCTTGGTGCGCCTAGCCTAGTTCATGCAAGGCTGCATTAAGTTTCCTTGGAGTGCCCAACGCACTGTCATTAACCCATGATGAGTGTGGGTCATTCAGTTTGGAGGGAAGCAAGGCTGGTGGCAGGGATTAATAGCTCCCTACGCGGCCTATCTCCACCTGTCATCCTTTGCATTCCACCTGTCACCCCATGCAAGAGAATTTAACATCATATCATGTAGTTACTACTTTAGTATATTTTTTTAAAATTTGAATAATAGTAACTTATAAGAAAGAATTTAACATCATATCAAGAAGATCATGAATCACTAGGCAAGCTTGACATTTCAATATAAATATAAAATATTACAATGAAAATATGAAACAATACTTCAATATGAATATAAACAAGATCATATATTTTTGTTAAAAGAAATAAAAAATTATTTTAATGTACAAAATTTTATTCAAATTGAAAAAATTCTCTATCATATTATTATTTTTATAGTTATTTATAAAATATCAAACAATTTTTTATAAAATGAAACTCATTGCACAATTTTATTCTACCACTAAGAAAACTAAGTCACACATTTCCTTTATAATTATTAAACTAAAAATTAAAGGATGTGACATATATTTCACATTTTCTTTATAAATATTAAACTAAAAATTGAAAGAAATTATGTGATGATTTCATACTTCTTAAATTTAGAAAATTACAAAGAAAAATTACATTCACTAAAACAAATTTTGACAAATCCCTATTTATATTATTTTTACAAACATATATTATAATTTGTGAAAAAAAAAATAAAAAAAACACAAATCAATAAGGACAAGTTAGAGAAAAACTATATAAAAATTAATTTCAACAAATAAAATTTTGACACATCTTTCGTTACATTATTTTTATAAAAATATATTACAATTTACAATAAGAATCAATTAAGAGAAACAAAAATCAAATCCTTCATCAATTACTATAAGAAGAATGATCAATAAGATGGGTACAGTGATCAATTACTATAAGAAGACTGATCAATAAGATGGGTACAGTGAAGACCATGAAGATGAGTACCATGAAGTACCATGCACAAAAAGATGCTTGAAGAGATGAGTAACATGCACAAGAAGATGGTTGGAGGATTTGCAGAAACAAACGCAGGATACTGAAAATGCAGAATATGAATTGGATTTATATAGAAACGATGGAGATCGAATTGAAGGACAAAGCTCTATCACCATTCTTGTAACATCACGATATTCATTGGATATCAATTGATATGAACATCAAACAAACTGAAAGGAAATGATCTCATAAATTTGTTAATTTTTCCATTTGAAATTGTAAAATAAATATATTTAAAAAAAAAAAATTATATGAATGGATATCAATTAATATAATATTTATTATTATTTTATTTTTAATTTAAAAAATATTATATATAAATTTGTTAATTTTTCTATTTGAAATTGTAAAATAAATATATTTTAAATTTTATTTTATATGAATAGATATCAATTAATATAATATTTATTATTATTTTATTTTTAATTTAAAAAATATTATATGAACATTACAAACAAAAAAAAAAGTTCACCATTTTTTTAATTTCCCAATTTTAAATTGTAAAACCTTTTCATTTTCTCAAATTTTAAAACGTTCTTTTCACGGCATTAATAAAATACATAAACTGTGTTTAACTTATTAGTTCTTTTCACGGCATTAATAAAATATATAAACTGTGTTTAACTTTTTTTTTAATAATATATATAAATTGTGTTTGAGCTTTTAAAAATTTGGCTTATAAATTTATATGAATTTTTTAACTTTTTGACTTTTTAAATAACTTTTTTTTTAATAATATATATAAATTGTGTTTGAGCTTTTAAAAATTTGATTTATAAATTTATATGAATTTTTTAACTTTTTGACTTTTTAAATAATATATATAAATGGCGTGAATTTTTTTAATAATTTTGTTTATAAATTTATATTATTTTTTAAAGTCATATTACGTAAATGCAAATATTGATGGTTGATGATGATTTTTGATGACAAATAAGAAATCCTTGATGTTTATGTTGATAGTGATGAGTATATTGTTTATACTTTTTTTAAATGTAAATTTAACTATGAAATTGGTGTTCTCTACTCTCTAATTTTATCGTATGTTTTGGTGTTTCCCACTATCTAATTAAGCGGAAAGGGATACACCTATTGACAATGGGCACAATTAATGATCTTTTAACCTTATTTAACCTTAAACCCTAATCTGATGGCTATGCGTTGAAGATGCTGGCATATTCTTAGTCGTCCTCCAAAATCAATGGGTCAGATTTATTGTTCATAACTTTCTTGCATTTATCAAGACATCCGTTAACATGTTTACTTTTTAACATTTACCTAACCACATTAAAAAATTATTGTAAGCATATGTGATTGTCACGTTTAAATGATTAAGTAAAATTAAACCATGACATCTAAATAAATGCCCACATTCTGCTTCTGAACCGACTTCTGATATCAAGCGTTCCATTTATCAACCATTTATGGTGCTCATCAATAAAGATTTTGTGTAATGCTTGGCAGCATTTTCTGTATATGCATGACCGATGTCATTATTCATAACCATCCGACAAGGCGACTGCCACTTCTGTGGTGAAATACTTCTTCTAACTTTCCAGACGAATTCTGATCATTTCGCTGCCATTTCCATAGCTTATAGAGAGGGTTAGATACAGCTTACTCAATGCAATTAACCTGAAACCTTAGCAGACGCGCACGAGAAAAATTATATAGTCTTTCGGCGTTTCATAATTATGACTGTGCTAGTTTTACGATAACTTGATAGGAGCTGTCAATTTATTTTATTAGTCGTTGCATTTAATTACTTTACTTTACTTTATTAGTCATTGCACTCGTCAATTTATTTACTTTGAGAATGGATTAGAGTCAACGATTTGTGTTTTTTATATTAAGTTTTTGGATTTTAATCGATGACCATGTTTATTTTTTTAATTGGCATAAAAGTATCAAAATTTTAATATTGTGAAATTTTGTTTGTTTGTTATAGTTTTTTTTTTTTAAATTGGCTTCATTGATTAAGAATATATTTTTAAGTTATATAGAAATTTTCAAAATTAAATATTAAAAAATAAATGATCTTCAATGATCATAGTTGTTTCATAAAAAATTTGTGGATGTGTCCTTTTCAAACCATTCACATTTACAAATTCAAAATTTAGTTAATTAATTCTTAGTTTTGAAATGAAATATTTTATGATTTTTCATAAATTTTTAAAATCTTAATTTCTGTTTCAAAAAATTAAATATAAATAAAATTATATTTTTATTTTGCATGATTTTGAATTAAATATTGATATAGCTATAGTAGAAATTAATATTGAAAAAAAACACTTTATTTTGA
>SNQJ01S0067776.1:0-39599 GCA_010110895.2 Picea sitchensis | reverse complement strand
ATAATCAACTAATTCAAAATTCACTTATAATATTATATAATTATTCCCATTATAATATTTCGCTAAGTGGCATATTATACAACTAATACTTTACTATTATTAGTCATTTTCCTTCGGGTTGAGAGACTCTTAATAATCGATTTTCACTATTCCTATTAATGGAACATAAACCAATGCATTATAATTATTTTAAACCAAATTTTTCCACAAATCATACAATTTAGGTAATTTAGGTGGTTCATTAATCTAAGTTTTAAGTTCAACCTCTTATTTGGCCTCTTCCCTTGATTTTCACTATTCCTATTAACTTGGAACATAAACCAATGCATTATAATCATTTTAAACCAAATTTTTCCACAAATCATGCAATTTAGGTGGTTCATTAATCTAAGTTTTAAGTTCAACCTCTTATTTGGCCTCTTCTCAACGGAGAGGGAGGAAATAACTTTCTTATTTGGCCTCTTCTCAACGGAGAGGGAGGAAATAACTTAGTTTGTCAGCATACGTTGTATACTCATTTTTCTTAAACAAACAAAATAATGTTAGAAATGAATCTAGCATTACTTATTAACATTTAATGTTTACTACAATCCATAGCCCATAATGTATTTGTTGTTTAGTTGATCTGCCACTGCCATTTACAACACCATGCAAAACTACACGATCCTACAAACGTGTTTCTCGTCCTTCACAATATGATATGTGTTTCTCATCTTTCGATATATTATACGTGATTCTCGTCCTTCGCAATCTGATACCTCTTCTTTAACTTCTCTTGCAAAACACACATAAAATTCTTTCCATTTTCCCCATAAAATATTTGCACAAACTAGCCGAATGTGGTATTTACCTGCTTCTATCTCTTGCCATGAATAAGAGGCAGATGTCTATTGTTCTATAATCTCGTCCAACCAAAGCAGATGTCTATTGTTCTATAATCTCGTCCAACCAAACACATTAGAGATCCCACCAGATGACGTTCTTTATACATTCTAGCAAAACTTAAGATCAGTTCCATAGCAGCCGACGACTCTGTAAGTTTACTCCCTACAAGTTTTGGCTAATGAATCTATATTCATAATATTGCACTATGTATAGATGCACTAAGTAATATTTTTCTTGATTTCAGAAGTAAGGAAAGCTCAAGAGGAAAGCTTACCAGATTGTAGTTGGAAGGCGATTGAAAAGTTGGAAGGCGATTGAAAGGTCAAGCACTCACCTTCGATTGTGATATTTGCATGGAGGTAGTGGACATGAAATCTGGTTCACAATCAAAGGGATACTCCTTGGGACACCCCTTTTTACGTTTCTTCCTCGAATTACTTGAACCTTCCTTTGTCCTCTTTGCCTCCGTCAATGCTATTAGAGGTCTTCGCACAGTTACTTTGCCAACCCCTAATCTATTTATAGAACTTACTTACCAAGGTTTATCCACCAAAAACCTGTTAAAATGCTCCTCTAGTACATTATGGATGACACATATTGTCAATGCATCCCAGCGCATCCACGTGGATTGAAACCGTGGATAGCTCACTGGGATCTATATTTTTTCCAAATGCACAAAACGATTAAATGATTCTCCATTTCCTTTTGCATAAGTGTTTCCGCAAGTTGTTCAAATTTAATAATACAACAAGGACTATGTCCAAACCAACCAACCGTGCTTGAAACAATGGATGAAAAAAACCTATCGGGATTTTATCATCCTCCGCTATAAAAATTACAGGGATATTTTTTACCTTCCGGTAGAACAATTCATTTTGTGCACCCCAAAAGAGATCCAGCCGCTGCCCGTCCAATATTTGACTTCATTTTCTCGCAGACAACGAATCTCCACATGCTTCAATGTGTGTGGTACATGAAACCCCATCCAATACCCAGACATCTAGATCGTCTCTTGCTCCTGCAAAGTTGGTCAATTCACATCTATGGAAAATGTACATCTAATTTAATGCCATCCTCACTTCCTTCCTTGGTAAACAACTTCATTCCTCGGAAAACATTGCCTAGACTAACTATTATTATATGCTGCCAAGAATGTTATATTGATTTTATCAACCCAGGTTTTACAAGAGGCACTTGGGAGCAAACGCCATAAGTAATTGTCACTGTCAGAATTCCTGCCGACTATCACACTTATATGTATATGTATGACACCTAATTTAACATTCCTTTAAACTAAATTGAGACTAGTGATAGAGTTAGACAGGTGTTATTCATTCAAATGCCATGATATAATCATTATTGATATTTATTTATACATGCAAAATGGACGCATCAATTTACATTTTAGACTTTGTTTACTTTTAATGTGTGATGGAAATCTAGAAAAGTGAGTCGTGATATCCATCAAAATATAAATATAAATTATATTACTTATTATTATTGTGATGTTAGCGGAACCATATTATATCTCTTTTTCGTTTGTTTTTTATACCAAAATGGTTACGTCATAGAGGCATAGCTCATACCTGGCTGAACAATTCAGAGTGCTCGAAGAAATTAGCGGTCATTGTTCAAGTGGATTCAAAGTGGTAGCTCTAGGTTTCTTCAACTATGAATCCAAATTAATCCTAGATTTATTCCTTGACATAAGTTACTATTGTCATCTGGGGTTTAAAAACCTTGAATGTTGGATCACATGCCTACGATAGGAATGTTCTCCTTTGATTATCACCCACACTTGGGTATGTATGCATTGTTGTAAATGACCAAAACTTGTAGAGAATAATTCAGTTGTAGGTATGGTTGGGTACTTCAGTAGCGTTTCCAATACCGGAAGCAGCTCCCGCTAAAGCAATTGTAGCTGCTCCAGCACCTATTAATTTCGCACCTTCCAGTATATGGTATGTTTGTATTGATAATTGGGTACTTGTATTAGTTCATGGATACCTAGGATTGGAGCATTTTTCTTGACAACCCATAATTTGGTCTGTATAAATCGTTGTAAATGAACAAATTTGGCAATGAATAATTTAGTTGTACCCATAATTTGGTTTGTATAAATTGTTGCAAATGAACAAATTTGGTGGTGAATAATTTAGTTGTTACTTGTAGTGATCAAAAGGATAAATGATATTGTGTGTTTTTTGGTCATTGTTATATTTTTTCATGTTCTTATATAATGATGTTCTTATATAATGCATGAGGATATCTTTCACTGATTGCTTAGAATGCTTTCAGTTTTCTCAAAGAGAGTTACAAAAATAAATCTTAGTTTCTCTTCTAACCCTAGATTATTATATCCAAAGTTGTCTGCCATGTTATAAGCTTTTGTGTCGTGACAATGCAAAATAACAAGCTCCTCTACCTTTTGGGCATGAACTTGTTGCTCCACAACCTCCCTTGTTTCTTATCAAAAGTATCATACATACATCTTTTAAATCTTTTAAAGTGCATATAAATATAACATCATTCGCCCTAGATGCTTTTGTGCATTATTTTATTTATAGATTGATGAAATAACTTAACCTTCACTAGGTTTTCTTATGATGATAAGGGTGAATATGTAAGCTTGTTTTCTCAAAAAAAAATTAAATATACTAATAATAATTTTGCTTTACTTATTTTAAATATATTAAATTTTTTTATTAAATATTTTCTATATTAATAATATAAAAAAAAGTTATAGGTGTGATTGTCAACCAAAACACGAATAATTCTTAAATGAGTATAAAAATATGAAAATGTGTGAGTATGTCTTTAACAAACTACTATGATCTAGGATTATTTAGAGAGTCCTTTTAAAACTTAAAAAAATAAAGAATAAAGTAGAAAAACTTGGGTTACCATAAGTGACTATATTCTTAATTTTGTGGGGGCTTGGGTGGACCAGCTTCATTTTGGGTTTTTTTGTTGTTTTTCCTTGCCTCTATCATCTTCTTCATTAATGGTAATTGGGTTGGCACTAGTTCCCTCAAAATATGAGGTGCATGTGACGTCTACCGAATCCCCGTGTTTTTTGAGTTTTAGTTTGTCACCTTGAAACTAATTTCGAAGGAAACTTTGCAAAGGATTGTGAACTTCATCTCCAACATCTTAATTATATCCAAAGTCTTTACATGTTTGTCATCTTGATCCTTCAAAGATAGAGCCACTGATGTCTTCACCAACCAATAAAATCCCATCGCCCAAAAGACCTTAGTGTCCATTGTCCCTAGATCTCATAAATCTAGTGTCATGTACCCACTCCTGAAACTCCTTAATGATGTTTTCGGTGTGTGCTTTCTCCTCAACCTTGCTTTGTTGACCATTTCCTCCATTTTCCATTGGGTATCTAGAGGAATTCTCAAGTAGTAAATTTGTTTGGCCTCTTCTTCCCCCATGCCCATAGACCTAGGATGAGTCCTTCTGTGTGTCATTGGTCTCTGAGCTCCCTTGTGTTTGGATCCCCTTTTTCTCAGATGGTTGGAAGGAATGATTTTTATCCTCTCCACCTAGGTTCAATTCTCGTAAAGGAATATGTTGAGCTCTTAATGAGTATATTATTGAACTGATAACATAATAGTTATGCATGTTCCCATCAAATGAATGCAAAAATGTTTTGTTAATGCCATGTGTTCATGTTCCCATGAAATGAATGTATACATAATTTTTTGATACCATGTTCTTAACATGCACGTAAGGAATTACACATCTCCTACACTAATGCAATAATTATGCATGTTCCACACTAATGCAATAATTATGCATGTACCAATGAAATGAGATGAATATGTAAATATTTTTTTAAATACTATGTGTTAAACATGCACGGAAGGAATTACGCATCTCCCCCACAATCATAATAATAATAATAATAATAATGCATGTCCCACACTAGCCTAATAATTATGCATGTATCGTTGAGATAAATATACAAATATTTTTTAATGCCACGTGCTTAACATGCATTAAGATTTGTGACATAACATACACATAATGGATCATAATTGTCATATATTTATTACTGGAAGTATTCCATCACATCAAATAGATACATTGCGCAAGACAACTACATATGACAACCATAGAATTTCATATCTTTACTATATAAAACCTAGAAAATACAACATGCTACGCAAGACGCCTTTTCTCAAAACTCAAACATAGAATAGACACCAAATTATCTTCCAAGCATTACAACATTACAACGAGCTCATATTGAGCTTGATATTGATAGCTAAGCCAACTCAGAAACTCTCTAACTCTATTCATGATGTTAAATCTTCCTTTTATAGCTTTCTCTTTTGGGGATCCTTGTCTCTCTTTGCTTTGCTCCACTCGTTTGTCTGATAAAACTACCTCACACACTTTTGGTGCCTATCAGTGCTCCACATAGAATTTATGCATCAAGGGAAATCTTAACTTCTTGGCCAACGCATTTTCTGGTCATCCCTCATCTTTGCATACTGTTGGAAGTAATCATTCGGGGAGATTTCTCAATGATTCCTTTCTTGATTCCGGAGGGAATCTTCTTGTTTATCTTGTGCAACTAAAAAAAATTGGACCGACGCGTACTTGGTAGCCTTTAAGCCTGGTGCACAAATGACAAAACTTGGTATGACGTGCACTTTATGTCATTTCTCGTGCATTTCCTTAGGCACATGCAAAATTATGGAATGATCATGCACAAAAAATGAACCCAATACTTTAGGTGCCAACAACCCCCCACCACTATTATATGGTTCTTCCTTGGGCCAACTGATTTATGGGATGATATCTGCGACAGACGACATCATGCATTTGAGGTTTTGTATGAACTCTAGAAACCAATTCTTTGGCTCATAAAAATGCTCTTGAAGCCTCTGTGTAAGTTGGACGATCATATCTGCAATGTTATTTGTGACTAGAGAAGTTGTGAGATCTGTTTTGTTGAGTTGCTCGATAAGGGGGCTAGCAGCAGCAATCACGTCATAGAGTTGGGTGAACAAGGTCAAGTTCATATTAACTGTGACAAAATTCATATTAGACATATTTTGGTGCTCTGCTCTTTCTACAATAATTTTTTCCATTCTTGTAGCAATAGCCTGCATCATAGTGAAATGCTCCCAAGGAGGTAGGGAAGTGAGGTCTCACTTTTGTTGTGCAACTTCAATTTCGATCATGCTTATTCATTCTACAATAGTAGATACTTCTGGTAGGGTTAGGAGATGAATCCACAGGGCCAATTTGTAGTCAACCAATTTGGAGAAAGCTTCCATCGTAGTAGGCTAATGTGGAGAGTTTCTTCAGCCTTCTAAATCAGTGTGGGGAGAGTTGAGGTGGGTGAGTTGGTGCGAAGCATTGGTTGACCACTGGTGGTGAGTTGTGATTCGAGTTGTTGTAGGAAAGCCTTTACTGATTAGAGTTTAAGGCCTAGAGGAGTGTCACATCCTGGAGTAGAATTTGTAGGAATCATGGTGTATAAGCTATCCACCTCCCCACTAGGTTGGTGAAAGTTGAACGGAGCACCGCATACTAGGCTTGTGTGTCCGTGTGTGTCATCATGTCAGCATCATATCATCGTTGTAATGATAGATCCTCCTGGATTTATTTTTGATACTTCTCATGAATCTAATTGTGCATGGTGATGTCAACTTGATGTTGAAGTTGTAATTTCGCATGGGATTTCCCAAGACGATCGTTACGCTTTCCTAATTTAGAGAGTAGGGTGGCGGCACAATATTGTATGAGTGAAGAAGGGATAGGATCCGAAGGAATACCACCATTGTGGGAATCAATAGTAAGTAAGTACTGTACTCTATGCTAGGATACAAAGGACGCATAGTATGGAATGGTACTGGCACTGTGCCCCATAACTGTTGGAAAAGATGGTCAACGTTGCACATAGCCTCATAATGCAGTTGTTGTTGCAACAACAATTGGAATTGTAATGCATCTATTAGTGTTGCAATTTCTATCATAATCTAGGCAGCTTCTGGCTGAGTGGATGGGGTAGAAGCACGAATGGAGGAGCTGGCTCACTGTCGCTTGACCCCTGTTGGGGCCGGCTGAACTGGATGGTGCGCAAGCGAGAGATCCTAAGGGGATTTGTCGACTTCCTTGGTATGGATACCCCTGTCGTGGGAGGTTGTGCACTAAGTTTGTTGTCGTGTTGCTTCGGACTTTTTGTGATCCTAATTTTGCTTAGTGCGCATCTCTCGAGTCATAGTGTCTTCGGCTAGGAGTGGTTGAAGATGTGCGGGTCATTCGACCACACTTTGTTGGATGTCATCCTTAGAAATCTAGAAAGGAAGGAGTGTCATTGCAGAACATTGGTCATCACTGGTATACATGCATAGGTTATCTAAAGTACATTCAAAGAGAATATAACCATCATACTTGTCTATAAGGGTGTGTGGAATGCATCCTTGAGTTATGGTGGCCTAGAAGAGTCGATCATACTAGTACTGAAATAAATCATTTTGCACACTTTGGATGTGAGGATCCTTGATCTCATGTAGGTGCAGGAAGCGAGAAGCTTCAAACAAATGTCGGTTTCTAATAGGCCATTCAAACCCTCGAGGGGATGCCAGAGTACCATTGTAAGCAACAATAAAATCCAATTGTAATGAAACTCCTTGTCAAAATTTTGGGTGTCCAAGAAATCATCTATAAAATCATTCATCGCATATTGGGCCCATGCAATTTGAATCTCGACGACGCACCACTCAGTGGCTACGATGACTCCATATGGGCATTCTTCCTTGGTATAGTTGCACAATATTTGGCAAGTGATGAGTTGTGTAGAAAAGCTAGTTGGTCGGGTGTTGATTTATGAAATAAGGATTCCACGCCTTCCTCAGTGGTGACAATATGTGTCGTAGATTTTATGTTCAGAGACATTCTTAGCAGTAAGGGTTTTCTCTGGCCATTTTCCCTGTATGGGTAGGCTTGTCACACAACAGATTGCAGCTTCATTGACAAGGTACTTCTCTCCCAACCAGAGGTAGCTTCCATGCATTCAACTTAGTAATAGGCGGGCACATAGGGTAACGATTCTGCTATGCCCAAAGTGAGTATAGTCCATTAGGGAGAGAATTCCCACCCGGAAGAGAGGTTGGTTCCACTCTTAGGTGAGTGTGAGCGCCATGTCATCTTCACTGCAAACCTGTGGGAATAGTGGTGGAAGGCCAAGGTGGGTAACTACTTGGAGTCACGAACATTGTAATCGATGAACTGAAAATAGTGTACCATCTCTATTTGGTAACATTTGAATGTTGTGTGTCGAGGTAATGCATGTTCTTCCATTTGGTGATCAACAACAACCTGGGTTATGTTTCAACCATGTGGTTTTCTTGAGGAGGCCATGGAAATACTGTTTTAGGCACTTGAAAAAGTTTTGGAAACAGACAGGGTGGATGAATCTTGATTACTATTTGGCTACTATGTGGATTAAATTTAGTTTAGGAGTTTTCTTATGAAGGGAGGAAGGTGCATACGAATGGAGGTAGTATTAAGGAGAAAGACAGAAAGTTTCCAATTGAGTATTGCAGGACAGATGGGTGATTTTCATGAAGTATCCTTTGTTGACACTCATCATATGTATTTGTACCATATTCTAACATGATCATCCTCTGACTAGCAGAGTGGGAATTTTGTGAGTTGTTACCATCATCATTTGTGAGTCTGTATGTCAGATCATTCTTTAGGGAGTAAATGCTAGTTAGTGACCGAGTTAATCACTAGATGTTTACGTGTTTTGGGAAGGGGATATGTTGTTCTGGTACTTTACAATGGAAACATCATCACCTTGATATGTGAGAAGCCCAAGACCATGGGGCCCAAAGCATGATTGTGACATTTCCATAAATGTGGACTTGCAAGTCACCGGGAGGCACTACAAATGTTTATTTTGCCTCCTTGCATGGGTGCTCATTAGTTATAGAAGTGCAGTGGCCCCAAGTAGGCCACAACGTTGTTGCACTCATATCCATCCAGTCTATTCTGTCAACTGATTATCATGAGTTAAGTACCTCCTATAGATTTCGTCAGTGTGCTCAATGGGGTTAGTGGTGCTAAGATAAACTGAAGCTTTTTTCTTTAGCAAGGAGATTGTAGAAAAATATTTCCCCTACAAATTTACTTCCTTTCGCGATGTGATGGGGATTCTTGGTTCCAAGAAGGAGACCTTCTTTTGAGTCCTCTTGTGCGGCTTCAGAATGTATCTTTGACATATCTGATGTGGGTTTTTGGCTACCCACCGTCTTTCACAAGCATACATATATCACCACATGTCCATGTCTAGTATGACACGCATGGAAGCTTCAACAATTACCCAGTCAAGATATGATTCTTGATGTGAAACCGACCATCGTGCGTTAATTCTGAGAATTACTATGTCCAGGGTGTGAGCCCTCTGATGCTCGAGAATGTGCTATATCCATGCAATGAATGTGTCCACTGGCTCCGACCCATCATACCAATAGGAGACAAATTATTCCACGTGCTCTTCAACAGAGATATGTGTGCACCTCCTTATTGAAACTTCATATAGCTTATTTTTCCACCTCTCCATGGAATCCTTAGAATTTGTGCCATAAGAATTGACACTCCTCCAACTTAACTCTCTGTCTGCAGTGGGACTGATGTAGTCCTCCTGTGCCCCATGATTTTGTAAATATTGTCAATGCCCAAGTTGCACGCATACTCATCCACAGGCTCATTGTACCGGTATCCCTCATATGGATCTAGTGGCATGACCATGCACGGGGTTTCAATTTCAAAGGAAATCTACCTCTTCTTTAAATTTAGCACTAGATTATTTTCCAAGGCCCAGTCAATCCCCAGTAGTGAAAAATATGGATCAGAATCATTTATTATATTAATGACTTCAAAGTCGACCTTTTTTTTCACTCCTTCATTCTTCACTTCTACTTGCTCCAACCGACCTATGGGGTAGATCTTATATTGATTGGCCAATCGAAGCTGGATGGGCGACCAGACCAAATTATGCTTTCCCATATCTTCCCAATATTTCTTGGGGAAAATGTTCACATCAGATCCCAGATCCAACATGACTCCATCCATGTCATACCCAACAAGCTTAGCTTTCATCTTAAATTCTTGGCTAGTGCACTTTTTCTTGCTAACCTGACATACATCCCTTTCTGGTAGCGAAGAAAATATGGTGGTCTCATCTCCTTGTTCTTTCATGCAAGTAGCTAACATTTGGGTCAACTTACTTGCAAATTATAGATCTTTAAGAAATTGTAAAAAATAGTGTAAGAAGGTATTGACTTTATCTATGACTTCTACCATGTGACCTAATTCACACAAAGCTTATGCGCATGTTGTGTGTTGCCACTCCTCCTGGTGTTGTTCTTCATATGATTTTTCCCAACGCATCGCAACTTAGTCTACATGCATGCTTCCTTTATCGATATTTGGGTTGTACAATGTATTTCATCACACACACGAGCCTCCTCCAAAGATATTTACATCGCACAATATAACTCCTCATGCACGCGAGATTCATCCAGCAACCTCTATGTTTCTCATTGCACATCTTCACTGATATGAGCCTATTCTAGTGACATTTGTGTCACCCTCTACACTTCCTCGCGGATCTATGCCTCTTCAAGAGACCAATGAGTCACGCATTGTAGCTCCTCCCACTCTCTCTCTGATTCAATTTATCTCTACACATCGCGTAAAAATTTCTTTTGTTGAGAAACATCAAAATTTGGAGGGGGTTGAGGTGTCTTTTTTATCTTTTTGTCCAGTTTTCAACCCGAGTCTTTACCATGCTCAAAGTCGGCCCCCGTCTTTTCCCCTCCGTGGGTTACTACCCAGATGTCTGCCTCCTTGTTCTTCTTCTTTTTTTTGCATGGTTTAGCATGCACCATGTTACAATTGGTCTTCTTTTCCTCCCACTTCTTCAGTAAGTCGAGATAGTCCTCAGTTACATGTTCAAGACTATAAAAATAGGCACAGAGTATGCACGGTTTGGTGGTGAAAAATCATGAGATGTGATCAATCTCATCGCAATTAAAACATGTGGGGGGTATACCTCCTCCTCTACCATATTTACAGTCGAGATCGTGCCCATATACTCCTCGAGGTCCTCCTTGGTATCTTCCTCTTTTTGTTCCCTCATGATAACCACCTTTATGCTCCTCTTGTACCTATAATGCATCGCAGGTGTTGTATTGCATTAACTAGAGGGAGTGGTAGTTGTTGACATCATGGCCAACAGACTTACATAACTCACAGAATGGAGTGTGATTCATTGTCTGGTATTTCTGCAATATGGGACAACAGGGTGGCACATAGCCCCATTGTCTACATATCTCACACCATTCTAACTGTCCATATGGAAATGGACTTGGTGCACCTATCGCCACATAATTTGGAAGGACCAATCACTCGTTTCAATGATGCCCCTCAGAGCGACATATTGTACACAATACGTGCTCATGCGTGACTTTAGTATTTTCCATATCTTGCAATTGTATAATTAGGTTGGCCAGTTGCGATTGAACCTGCACCAACCTGACCGATGTCTCTACGCTTCCAAGCGTAGTTTCCAATTGCATTGCGATCTCGACTACCTATGCATGAGTCGTCATCTAATTTTTTTGAGTGAGAGGGACTCGGATATGGGGGAGTACACCCACAATGAACCATTCTCTATGTTACATTTCCTAGATTTGGAATTTAATCCTATCCAACATTATTTTAAACCATTGGTCATAGTCCCAAACAGTTTCTCCTTCCTTTTTCTTGATCTCCTTGATTTCCATAATGCATTGGGATTCTGACTTAGGATTCTGAAACTCACTAAGTAGATCCTACTTAATCTTGTCCATGGACCTTTCCTATCTCATTGGTGCAGTATCATTTCATTTCATGTACCATGTTAGAGCTTTGTCCCTAAACATGGTTTCTATTTGCGCAATCTTAGTTGCGTCATTTGTAACTCTCTTTATAGACTAGATTGCTTCATAGGTGAACTAGTTTTGCTCTGCATCGTCCTTACCCATTTCATGGAACATGGGTAGCCTCAATGTACTGTCTTAATTTTCCATCTTCGAACTTGAGTTGATTCCTCTTCTCTGACTTCTATTGGCTGGATCTTTCCACACCACTATTGCATCGGGTAATGTATTGTTTACTTCACCTTCTTATTCATTTGTCTTGTCACTTCTCTCTTGTTCTTCTCTTTCTTCAAATCCAATATCCTCACTATCGACTATGTTTTTTTCTTGATTAAAAATTCCCAGGGGGGGTGGTAAAAAGGGGGGATAATTCCATCTTCTTCTAAAACTTCTCGCGAGGTGACCTATAGAGCTATCTACTTGCAGTCGTGTAAGACCATCTACTATAGTCAATTTGCCTCCCCCACCACTAGGGGAGCCTTCGTATTCCTTTTATTATCTCCAACACTCTGTGCCCCATCTTATAATCCTATCTACGCACCACCATTATGCGCACTATCTTCCTCTCCTATCCACACACTACCACCATGAGTGCTAAACTCCCTTACTATTAGTGCACTGCCACTATGTTTAGTGTTAACTTCTCTTCTGATTAGTGCATCATTGTATTGTAATTTGTGTGACACCTTCTCTTCATGTCAATGCATCACCACATGGTGCTTCATCCAACTCACTTGACACACTACGAATTTTCACATCCTCTACCAATCCTATCGACGCTCCACAAATATATGCCCATGCACCACAATTGTGTGTTCTCTTCTCTTTTAAAGTTGCGGCATACTGCAACAACCAAAGGGTATAGGCTTCGTCACCTAATCCCTCACTACCAGTACTTTCACTATTGGTATCTTCGATGTCAAGACTCTTATCATGTTTTTCCTCATTTGTGCACAAATATGGCATAACATCCTCTCCCACACCATTACTTGGTGCGATTTTTCTCTTCATATTGGGCTCGAAACCTCGTCGTGCACCCTTGGATAACTCTCCTCTACTCTTCTATTGATCCGGATTATTTCCAGCATGAAATGAGAGCCGAGATATAATAAATAAATGTACTGAGATATATTGGATATCCAATACTATAATAGAAATATATCAGAGATGCAACCATAAACACAGAGATACAATGATACACAATTTCTATTAATGAGCGAAATGTACAAAACTGTAGAAATACAGAGTGAAAGACTCGCTAGAATGTTGGAAGCTTATCTATGAAAAGAAATGTGACGTCTACTCGCATTTGTAAGAGTGTGATGGGTTACAATGAGGCTCTAAAGGCCTTTTTAACATAAATAAAATCCAAAACCCTAACCTCAAAAGATGAAAAGCCAACAATTTTGTGGACCCAGTTTTGGGTAGTTTGGTGTATCAACTTTCTGGGGGCGTAACTTTGGCATACCATATCCATTTGGGGCACACGATAGCTAATTAGAAAGGTATCATTGAAGAGATTCATTTTTAGGCCTTAATTAGAGCCCTTGAATGTCATTGAAGTGCTTTATCCCCAAAAAATGTTATGTAGGCTCTCAAAATGGCCCCGAAAGTTAAGGAACCGAAAAACTGCTAAAAATAGTAAATCGCCATAAGACTATTTTGAACCAGTTAGAATATATGGGTGGCCATTGATATCCATTTGTATCAATCCACCCTCCTTAGGAAGCAATGTTCTCCATTGCGTTGAGTTCCCGGGGGAGAGGGAAAAGCGTTTGTTGAATCTGTATCTTGATGAGTTGCTTGCCTTACTGGAGAAGTTGTGTTTCTTAGCTTGTTGAAGGTTGTCACAAACCTGTGGCTATGTTGAGGGGTCCGAGATGAATTTGACTCAACAACAGGAACCAAACTCACTTAAGAGGCCCAATTAGACTCTTAAGATTTTGATGAGTGGTAAGTTTCTCCAGATTTGCAATATGGCTGGAATTATCGATGGGCTTTAATCGTGACTAATAGAGATGTCCTTTCTGTGAAACCTTTCCTCATGCTATAAAGTTCTCTTTTGGATTATTTTCTAGTATCTGTGAAAATTAAAGGTAAAGCTTAAGCTAAATGATAGAGAGAATTTAATTTATATTGAAGAAAAATGGGTTTTGGGATAACCTTTATACCTCAGCATGCAGAAAATGAAGATCTAAACTATTTCAAACTAGAAATAATACCATTTTGACTTGTAGTCATTCAACATCGTTTGAGATAACAGTTACAGAAAGAAAACATATACGTGACAAGAAATTAGTGAAGGAAAAGTAATTTTCAATGCTCTACCATCAATCACATATTAACACAATCAATTTCTCTTCATCAATTAGAATAAAAGAACTGTCACGACATTATAAGATAAATTAAATAATAGATACAACAACTCTTACTCAGTACAAAAACAAATATTGAATTCGAAGACAAAGATAATCCCCTTCGGTCCAATCACATTCACTCCTCAGATGAAATAAGTGTATTTGGTTCTAAACAAAACTTCTAAATTAAAATAACTTGCACACAAAAAATTCTCTTACAATATTCCAGAAAAAGTTTTTCTCTCCAAAATCATCGACCCCTAAACATAAGGTCGATTCTCTTATTTATAAAAATAACTAAACTAAAAATAGCTACTAAATTTGTGTTAATTCAATAAAATGACACGTGGCGGAATTTATTTATTAGTTCTCTTAAGATCATCTTGTCATTTTACTAAAGTGGATTGTTCCTTTCATACTCCGACCACTTGCAGAAGAGATCTTCGCAGGTATTTTCATAAGGGCACATGTGTTGATCCATCAGAGCAGAGAGGACCTCCTTCATCTCAACTTCCCGTCATTTGTACTTGATTAGTTTGACACTCATGCGCTCTAAAACTGCAAGAGATTTAATCGGGGGATCCATGAACTTCTTCACTTGGCCCGGGATCATGCTTGAAACTACAAAATCTTTGTTTTGCCTAGCTGGTCTTGCTCTGCATGTCTCTTAACTATGTCACGTAAATTGGTGAAATACTCCGGTGGGCCAAACTCTATCAAGTCGATATCCCTCATTTCTTTGTTGATATTTTCCCAACTTTTCTCACACTCTTCCATCTTTCTTGCATCTTCCACCGAAGTTCCTGGACCATGTGTACCCAGTATTCAGTTGTCTTCCGTATTTGGGCGATGTTGTTGTCCATCAGCACTTGAATGCCATGTTCTTTTGTATCTCGGCCCTTTTGTACTTCGTTGATGTAGTCGATCCGTTCCAAGGCTTGATGTGTCTTCTCATACCATTGTTGCATGTCTTTGTAGGTTGCTAGCCCCATAAGGGTATCATATTGGAAATCATATATGTGAGCGGTGAAGAGGTATCTCTCCCTTGTGAATTGTCCATACATTTCTCGGAACTCACTCTTTAAAAGTACGATCACCTGTGTTGAATTTTGGTAATCGTCAAATTGATGTGATAGTTTGTCCAACTCTTTCTTCATTGCGTTTACCTCCCTTTCATCCCTTTTTGCTATGTTTAATGTAGCATCAGTTATGGCCATCCCTGCTCCGATTAGCTCATTCATATTGTCACTTTTCGTGTCAAATAGCGTATCTTTTGTGGTTATAAACATGGTGATATCAAGCGTAAGATTCATTTTCCTGATTGTTCTTTTCATTACAGCCTTCCTTTTCCTATCATAAGTGATGGCCTGTATATTAGCGACTTCATATACAGGTTCAGGAATCTGTTGATCTCCCAAGGACAAATTATTTCCTAGGATCCCTGTCGTAAAGAGGTGTTCCATGCTGGTTTCTCTATCTCTTCCAGGGGTAGGCACCTGACCTCTCTCTTCCTCGGTCAGCAGTTTCTATGGTAGTAATGGTGTCGATGTTTTTTATGTTTCAAGGCTTGGTTGGCCCAGCTCCTTAGCAGGGGAGTTTATTTTGTGTCCTGGTGACTCAGCCTTTTTTGGTCCTCATCGGTAGACTGAGTCTTTGCCTTAGATGTAGAAGTGGGCAGAGGGTAGGTATTAGCTGATAGTTTGGTCATTGGGATGATGATTTCTGGCTTCCCCATTCCTCCTTCTTGTTCACCTGTATCCATATCATTCTTAGAGATGTCATCATGAGGCTGTGTTTCTCCTGATGACTGTGTTTCAAGTTGATCAGAAAAAACAATGTTGAGGGTGGTCCTAGCTCCCAGGATGCCTTCTTGGGGTTTTGGGACCAAATCATCAGAGGCTAGAGCAGATGTTTCCCCTGGTTCTTCCTCCTGTCTGATTGGCACTGGGGTTATGCATGAATCTTTCGAGCCTTCCTCATCGTCATATATGGTGATTAAATCTACGAGGACAATATGAATACCCATCCCACTTGATTCTCTCACTGAGCAGTGGTAGTCACCGACGATCCTGCCTCTCGTGACATAGGACTAGTGTTGTCTTGGTCAACAGTCTCTTCAGGTGGAACTATTTTTGAGCTATTTATTTTTTCCTCATGGTCGTTTGTAACGGTCGGGGTAATTCTCAAGGGTCCTATCAAAGGATTAAGTGGGGTATCTTCCCATAATATTTGCAAAGATCTCTTGGCTTCTTCTAATAACAACATCCCCCTTATCCATGCCTCTTCTTGTTAGGAACCTAACCCCTCACGTAGATAGAATAATATATTTTGATGTAATAAAGGTCAATATTAATAAGGCCTAGCAATAAGGAAGAATTATTCCAATGTAAGAAGACCTAATAGAATCTTTTGCTTTTAGAAGGATCTTCCTCTAGACGGTTCTTTTGATAGACATATTTAGTATAAATAGGAGTCGAGGGTATGAGAACTTTTGTCTTGGATATTATTTTAATAGGGCTTTGCTCTGCAGGTGGTTTTCCACCTCGAAGAGGCAAGTGAACATTTCTCTCAGTAATCAAAGTTCTCTTTCTAGTGTTATTATGGTATCATTATGGTATATTGTGGTGTTGTTCTGGTTATATTGTTGTTCATCTGCCATTTATAGCATTTTATTTTTGTTCTGCATACTTTTTATATCTAGAATATTACAAGTGGTATCATAGCACTTTCATCGGCAGAAAATTGTGGGTTAATTTGTTTTTTAGGGTAGAGACGTATTCCAACATCTTCAAGCTATAGAGATCTGTCATTACGCGCATAAACCTACGGTTGGGGATTCATACACGCAATAAATACAAGTGGTACTTAAGCGCACATATGTTGGCCACCCTTGTAACCCCTGTTGGTACCCCTTCGAGTGGTAGCGCATTAGACAACACCTGTATACGGATCGACCTAGATTTCCTGAAGCCCTCTTTAGATAAACCGATCGACTGCCTGATTGCTATAGTGCCACCAAGAACAACACTCAGGAAGATACTCTCTAGTACCTGGGTAGTTGGGTAATATGGCTAAGGGCACAATCTAACCTCCTTAGTTGGTGCCCTGAGATATTGGGACAAGTACTACTATTGGACCCCGCATGTATATCAAAGAGCTATAACACAGGGAAAACCCTTATCTATAGAACCCTTGAATACCTAACCTTTGGGGACATAAACAAAAAACAAAACAGACAAGATTTATTGTCATGCAACTATGTCTCCTTCATTCGAGCTGCCAAATCACTACACATTTCTTCCTGATTAAGCATTTGGAAATTTCATCACTGCAGTATTCTTCAGATCATAGTATAACTCCGCAGGTGTTAACAAAAAAAAAATGTCTCGATTTTGTTGCACCATTATTTGAAGCCTATTTCATTGTATTTCTCTCTTCGCCCTTATCACATTCATACCTATCATTTTTCAGCACAATTTTTGACCCCACCCACCCCTTTTCAGTTCCCTCGTCAACATGGCCCATACCTGTAGCCAAGACTTGGAAGCTCACTTCAATACCTTACAATCTAATTTCATAGAGACTCAACAAGAAGTGAGACAGCTTAGTGCCAATATTTCCACCATCAATAAAAACATGCATTCCTCCATTTCCGCCTCAATTGAGGAACTCAAACAAGACCTCAAACAAGACATTACTAGCCAGATTGAATCTGTTGCTATGATGATTTGCGCCAAACTGCATATCCCTGCTTATCCCCCCTTATCTGACCCACCTTTGCATACCGAAGCTGAAACTTCCTCTCATTCCCATAATTTTCATCCCCATGACTTTCATCGTGACCTATGCCTTCCACGTGTGGATGTGACCAAGTTTGATGGCTCGGATCCCACTGGTTGGGTAACTCAAATGGAACATTATTTCTCTTTGTACAACATTACAGATGAGTTGGCCAAACTCCGATATGGTTCTCCATCTAGATCAAGAATGTTGGCAATGGTGGAAATGGAGAAAAAATGCCCACCAAGGGTATGTTGCTTGGACACACTTTGTGGCAGAGCTTTATGAATGCTTTGAAACTGACACCAACCATTTAGGTCGTTTGAAAAAGTTGAAACAATATGGCATAGTGGAAGACTTTATAGCTTTTTTTGAGTGACTGGATTTTCATACAGAGGGCATGTCTAATGATTTTTTCTGAGAATGTTTTATCAGTGGCCTCAAGGATGATATTCGTGCCCATGTCCTCATGGCTCATCCTTAGAGTTGGGTGGAGGATACTAAAAGAGATAAGGAATCACAACAGGTTATCTCTTCTCAAAACTCGAAACCCTCCTTTATTCCTCACACTAAACCAGTAAATCTCACTCCTCCTTCTGCTCCACTAAAGATCCAAAAATTGACCAGGGCCGAAATGGTTGAATGCCAACTCAAATTCCTGTGTTATAATTGTGATGACAAATATTTTCCAGGACACAAGTGTAAGGAACAAAATATGTTTATGGCCATATCAGAGGATTTTGAAGCTCCCCTTGTGTCTGTGTCACTTGAACCCACTGACATAACCCCTCCCTTAGACCCTCCTGAAGTAGAACCGGTCATTTCCCTAAATGCTCTCACTGGCTTCTCTTCTCCCCAAACCCTCAAGCTAATTGGTTGCATCAAACATAGGAAGGTCATCATTCTTGTTGATAGTGGAAGCACCCATAATTTTATTCATCATCACATTTCCCAAGAAACTAATTGTTATATCTGTGCAGTCAATAATTTCCAAATCATGATTGCCAATGGTGGTTCCATGAAATGTGGAGGGCATTGTGAAAATGTGTGTCTCCAAATTGGTGACTACCACTTGAAATCTCATATGTTTGTTACCGACATGGGTGGTTGTGACATTGTGTTGGGTGCAGACTGGCTAAGGAATTTGGGTCCCATTCTCATGGATTTTAAGTAATTAACCATGTAATTCGACCAGGAGGGCCAAAAATATAAGTTCCAAGGCATCATCATCGGTTCCCCTGAGATCATTAGTTCCCATTGCATGGAAAAGCTATTCAAAAAAGGTCATTCTGGCATTATTTCCCAACTCCATGCCATACAAGCAACTGAGACACCCTCTGTGCCGCAAGACCTCTAATCCATCCTCTCTAAACATCAAGTCGTTTTTTCCACTCCCCAGGGAATCCCTCATTCATGTGGTTTTCATGATCATTCCATTCCCCTTGTCCCAGGAAGCCTTCCTCCCAATATCCATCCCTATTTTCACCCCTTTTCCTAAAAAAATAAAATTGAGAAAATGGTTCAAGAACTGCTCCACGCAGGTGTTATCCGCCCTAGTACGAGCCCCTACTCTTCTCATGTGGTCATGGTCCTTAAGAAAGAAGGTTCTTGGCGCATGTGTCCTTACGTCTGCTCCATCAAAAAACTCACCATTAAAGACAAATTTCCCATTCTTGTCATTGATGACCTCTTGGATGAATTGAGTGGCGCCCAGTTCTTTACTAAACTTGATATTCGTTCTGACTACCACCAGATCCGTATGAAAGAGGCAGACATTCCTAAGACTACCTTTAGAACTCATGAGGGCCACTATGATTTTTTGGTCATGCCCTTTGGCTTGTGTAATGCTCCATCCACTTTCCAAAGCCTCATGAATGATGTCTTTCGTCCTTTTCTCCGTCATTTTGTCTTAGTTTTATTTGATGATATCCTCATCTATAGAAAAACCTGGACAGACCATCTTGCTCATGTGCATCGAGTTCTCCATCTGCTCTCCCAGCACCAACTTTTCCTGAAACAATCTAAATGTTCTTTTGGCGCCTCAGAAGTCGAGTACTTGGGTCATATTGTTGGCAAGGTCAGCATCAGGGTAGATCCTAAAAAGATTGAAGATATGCAAGACTGGCCTCACCCAAAGACTCTCAAAATCTTGTGTGGATTTTTGGGCTTAACAGGTTATTATCGCAATTTGGTTAAGAATTATGGAAACATTGCGGCACCTCTCACTGCACTCCTTAAAAAGAATTCTTTCACTTGGACTCCAGCAGTTGCTTAGGATTTTCAAACCTTGAATATGTCCATGTGCACCACTCCAGTCCTGGCCCTTCTTGATTACACAAAGACCTTTGTTATGGAATGTGATGCTTCAGGGAAAGGAATTGGCATTGTCCTTATGCAAGAGGGTCGACCTTTGGCCTTTACTAGCAAACAAATGTCTGAGCAAAATTTAGGCAAATCAATCTATGAAAAAGAAATGTTATCTATTATGCATGTCATTGATCTTTGGTGCCCTTATCTGTTGGGGTAACACTTCCAAATTAAGATAGATCATCAAAGCCTCAAGTATTTTCTAGAACAATGCATTTCCTCCCCGGAGCAACAAAAATGGGTGAATAATCTCTTTGGATATGATTATGATATCATTTACAAGAAAGGAAAAGACAATGTGGTTGCGGATGCACTTTCCCGAAAATATGAAGATGAAGGGTCCCTTTTTTCTCTCTCCTTCATTGTACCAGATTGGCTCCAAGTTGTTCTCCAGGAATGGCTACACGATCCCAAAAGTTCACATCTGATACAACAATTGTATTCCAATTCTCCAGTTTCCCTAGGGTACTCTTGGCTCCATGATGATTTTCGATACAAAGGTCATTTGTATTTAAGTAAACAGTCAAAACTTAAATCCAAGGTACTTTCTGAGCTTCATGCTACACCCACAGCTGGGCACTCCGGGTTTACCAAAACCTATGATAGGGTCAAACGCTCTTTTTTATGGGATGGTATGAAACAGGACGTTCAATATTTTTTGGCTGAATGTGATGTCTTTCAACGCAACAAGGGAGAAATAGTCAAATATCCTAGCACACCACAACCGCTTCCAATTCCACCTACTATTTGGTGTGATATCTCTATGTATTTTATTGTAGGCTTACCTAAATCGGGCAATAAATCAGTCATCATGGTGGTAGTTGATCGTCTTTCCAAGTATGCTCATTTTTGTGCTCTTCAACACCCATCATTTACAACATCCACGATGGCTCAACTTTTCATGGATCAGGTCTTCAAGCTTCATGGCATGCCGCATTCTATTGTTTCTGATCGCGACCCAACTTTCACCAGCAATTTTTGGCAAGAACTGTTCAAGATACAAGGCACCCAATTGCATCTTAGCACAACTTATCATCCCCAAACTGATGGTTAAACTGAATTTGTCAATGAGTGTTTGGAAACGTATTTGAGGTGATTTGCCTCGGAAAAGAAAAATCAGTGGGCTCAATGGTCACCACTAGATGAATGGTGGTACAACACTCCATACCATACATCTACCCGCATGACTCCTTTTGAAGTTATATATGGAAAAAATCCACCTTTAGCTCTCTCATATTTGCCAGGTGTCTCGAAGGTCTAGGCGGTTGACCAAATTCTTACAATTCGAGAGGCTATTCTCCGTACCCTCAAAGAGAATTTGGTCATGGCCCAGAATTGCATGAAGAAACAAGTAGTTCAAGGTTGCTCTGAACATCAATTTGCAGAAGGGGATCAAGTGTTTCTTCGACTGTAACCTTACAAGAAAAATTCCCTCAAGGTTGACCATTGTCAGAAATTGGCACCCAAATTTTATGGTCCTTATACCGTTCTCAAGCGTGTGGGACAGGTGGCCTATCAGTTAGCTTTTCCTAGTCATTCTAAGCTCCATCATGGTTTTCATGTTTCCTTCTTAAAGAAGGTGATTGGAACTAAGTGCCAAACTCAAACCAACCTTCCTGAGTTCGAAGAAGAAGGATCCATTTGGCTACAAGCACAAGTAGTTTTGGACCAGGGTGAGCATCGTTTGCATCAGCGAACCATCAAGGAAGTGTTAGTCCAGTGGAAATATACAACTCCAACATATGCCACTTGGGAACCAACTACCATTCTGCAGCAATTTCCACATCTCAAGCCTTGAGGACAAGGTTTTTTTAAGGGGGGGGACATGTTAGGGACCTAACCCCTCACATAGGTAGAATAATATATTCTCATGTAATAAAGGTCAATATTAATAAGGCCTAGCAATAAGGAAGAATAAGTCCAATGTAAGAAGACCTAATAGAAGCTTCCGCTTCTAAAAGGATCTTCCTCTAGATGGTTCTTTTGATAGACATATTTAGTATAAATAGGAGNTGGCACCCAAATTTTATGGTCCTTATACCGTTCTCAAGCGTGTGGGACAGGTGGCCTATCAGTTAGCTTTTCCTAGTCATTCTAAGCTCCATCATGGTTTTCATGTTTCCTTCTTAAAGAAGGTGATTGGAACTAAGTGCCAAACTCAAACCAACCTTCCTGAGTTCGAAGAAGAAGGATCCATTTGGCTACAAGCACAAGTAGTTTTGGACCAGGGTGAGCATCGTTTGCATCAGCGAACCATCAAGGAAGTGTTAGTCCAGTGGAAATATACAACTCCAACATATGCCACTTGGGAACCAACTACCATTCTGCAGCAATTTCCACATCTCAAGCCTTGAGGACAAGGTTTTTTTAAGGGGGGGGACATGTTAGGGACCTAACCCCTCACATAGGTAGAATAATATATTCTCATGTAATAAAGGTCAATATTAATAAGGCCTAGCAATAAGGAAGAATAAGTCCAATGTAAGAAGACCTAATAGAAGCTTCCGCTTCTAAAAGGATCTTCCTCTAGATGGTTCTTTTGATAGACATATTTAGTATAAATAGGAGTTGAGGGTATGAGAACTTTTGTCTTGATATTATTGTAATAGAGCTTTTCTCTGCTGGAGGTTTCCCCCTAGAAGAGGCAAGTGAACATTTCTCTCAGTAATCAAAGTGCTCTTTCTAGTGTTATTTTGGTATTATTGTGGTGTTGTTTTGGTTATATTGTTGTTCATCTTCCATTTCTAGCATTTTATTTTTGTTCTACATACTTTTTATATCTGGAATATTACACTACCTCTTATGCTGCTTCGTTTTCTTCTCTTACTCTAATGGATTCTTGAGAAGTGTTATCTATTGTCTCAACTTGTTCATCCATGGTCATTGCTTTGAATTTGGTCATATTTGGGTTAGCCCTTCTATGGAGCACCTCCTCCCGGTCTTGGGCGCCCTCAGTAAAGATATCATCTTCGAAACTATCATAAGTGTATAGCCAACATGAGGATACTTGCGACATGTGTTGGAGTACCAACACCTTTGGATCATGCTTTCGAAAACGTCCTATGGGGAACCGATACTCAAGTTGACTCAATCCTTCTTGTTTCTCCTGTGCAGTGTCTTTTACCATATAAAACCCAATATGAAAACCATAGGGTATGAAAGACATCTTCTTATCCTTTACCAGAGAAGCACTATAGCCTTGTAGAATGGTCTAGTAACAAATTTCTCCCAATATGAGATGGTATGGGACATGAACGGGGAGGAAGTGTGGTGCACCAGTAGCCTCGAACACTCTGATATAAGTGCTTGTTTCTTCAAAATACCAGTGGCCAACTTTTGATATCATCTTTTTGGCTGTCGCTGAAAGCCTTTGACAATATTTTCTAAATATAATAAACTCCACTCTGGCTATAAACTTATCACATATCGTGGTGTAAAAAAATTTGTACCTGTTTTCCCACAAAATGTTGAAATAAACATGCACGGGTAACTCAGCAACATGCCAACTTAAATTCATACCTGTGAAAACGTTTCTCACACAGATTACATCCAATAGGTAAGATGCCATGTATAAATTGATGTTTCTCCATCTTTTGGTGTCTGGGCCTGTAGGATGTTGGTACTGAGTTGCTTGGAAATGATGGCTCCCCAATTGAAACTACTCCTGGAGATTGCCATAGTATATGCTAAGGGCATACATGCCTCTGAAAAATTAGAGTAGTCTTTTTCTCCATACAATTGGCAAATTAAATCCATTAAATACATATAAGTCTCTCTGAGGTTTACTGTGTTGTATCATCCATTTCTCCTTTTTTTGAACTTTTTATATTCTTTCCACCACGAGGCTAGTAATCGGCTAGTCTCATGGAACTCATAAAACCTAACCAAAAAATATATATTCAATCTTTCCTCTGGGTCTCTGAGTTTATAGTATTTTTGTACCTCTACTGGAAGAAATACACCAACACATTTTTCCTCCTCATTATTGACCATGCATTCCATCGCATCTGTTTGGTCAATTATCCATCCTAGGGTTTCGATGGAGGGAAGAACTAGGGTCCGACAGGCCACCAAGTGCAGATATGAATGCCTAATATTCGGGAAAACTTGTTAATCCAATACCCTGATGTCCAGGTCCCTGTGAGGTGTAAACTCCGAGTAATATTCCTGATTGATTTTGTTAAAAAGATCCCCCCAATGTGGGAGCATTGCTTTAGATCTAGTGCTTGCCTCTGTGTCCCTGAACGTTGGAGGCTGGATAAATTGTTTCTTGGTGGAAGTTTGGGTAACTGACTTTGTCTTTGAAACAAAATCAAGTTCCCTAGCGTTCGTCGGTGTCAACCCTTTGTCGATCTCTAATTCTTTCATTTTAAGCATTCTTGGTGAGTGTCTAGTCGTCAGATTTCACAGAGGAATTTTCCTGCACAAAATGGAATAAAAAGTCGCAAGCCAACTGTGACAAGTGTTATTCGATGCAATCATAAATGTAAACAATAAATACCATTCTTACCTCTTCCTTGTAGAAAATAACCTGGGACTACTGGTAATTGAAGTGGCACAATGACCTGTTACCTCTTTGATGCTCGCTCTTGCTCCTTCGTCTGCTTGGGAGATCAGTGATTTGCGAATGGAATACCATGCTTGGGCACAAACTTTGCAATTTAAAACATACCTACCTTTTTTCATCGAGTCTTAAATTTAGGAGTACAAATATGATCTATACAATCTATAACAGAATCCACATCATGCTAAGGATTAAATGCAACGCAGGATGGCGGTGCAGGAGCATGTTACTTTAGAGTTCATCGACGAATTCAATTTTTTGAGAGTTGGTCAACACACATGACATCATGGTATTAGTTATGTGAAGTTATTAATTATCCATTAGATCTCAAACCTCATCCTTTACTTAGATTAGAGGTATCTCCTCAAATTACCCGAGCATTTTTTCACTTCGGGACTAGTGTGATCGGCATCGGGGATACATAGGATCATTAAATCGACAGCACAGATCGGCTAGGATCATCGGCGTCAGAATATAAAGGTTAGATCTAAATACAAAATTTTGGTGTTCTAGCAACCTATCGGTAGTCAATGTGTGCATCGACGTCGACGAATTGTCTTTGGCATTGTTTCATTGGTGCCTCTAGGCAGAAGTTCCAACGCTAACCCAAACTGTTGTACAACACTGTCGTGGAAGAGAAGACGTGGAAGTACAGATATTACACAGGGGACATCAAAATATGGTGTGGGTGATAATCGAGCAATACAAACTTTCTACACAGCAAAACACGTGATGGTTGATTTGACCTTTTCGGCACGAGAAGCGTTTCTTTTCGGCGTCGGTGATTTTCTTTAGACATATGTTACCGTTCCATTTCTCCCTCTTCGTCGATGTCGAAGATACATTGGTGATCGACGATTTTCATTTTTTATGTTGACAACTTATCTTTCATATTTCTCGAATGCCGACGATGCATCAACGATTTTTAGAGGACTCTTTTCGCAGGCCAGAATCACTGATTAGCACGCGGATTTTTTATAAAAAAAAATTAAGTTGTGTGTAATTAGTCCAATGCCATGTTCACTTAGCAAAAAATGTCAATATGTTCAATGAAACTTCAACCCAAACCGAATGTGATCGATGATAAAACAAAACAACAGGAAAACCCAACGATCCCTACACAAAATGATTTCATTCAAAAATGACAAAGTGGTACCCAAAAGAAAAAAATCACAAAGAATTTTAGGGTGTGTTGTGTGCTCAACAAATGGCGATTCTCTGGGAGAAAACATAATATTTTCTCCTTCCCTCGTTCTTAGCTCATGCAAATTGGTCAAGAAACCATCTAGCTTTATTCTATTATTTCAACAGAACATTTTCTATCAATGTGTACAAAACTTCTCGGGTTCGTGAATCTAGATCCTCCTGTGGGGTTTATCTCTTCCATCCCCTTTCTTGATAACCACAATCTGTGTCCTCTCTAGACAAGAGTCGGGTAGGGTGTCCATTGGCGTGAGGCCATTTAGCTATCATTTCTTTCTTAATTTATTTCTCCGATGCCAACGAGCATCCATAGCCCCGACAGGGTCACCCCGACATCACAAACCTTGCTCCACTGCTAGTGAGTGTCCATAGCCCTGATATATTTATCTGCCTACCCTATCGGAATTTGTACTCTTTTTATGGATCATATTTTTCTAGCATAAATACCAAGAGTGAATCAGAGAGGAGGATATCTGGTTTTTTTTTTACAAGGTGAAACTGTTAAGGTGGAGCTTTCCCTAGCTCTATCCATAGGTACATGTGATTCTTTCCAGCTATACATCTTTCCATTTAGCTTTACTAGGCCACTAGGCAGATATTTCATCGCTTCCCCAGGTAGTATTCTTACAAAGACAAATATGATTTTGAAAATTTGTGTCCGCCCAACGTCTCTTATTTTGCATGTTAGTGTAGGTCAGGAGAAGAGTTTGCTTCACCATATTCATTAAGGTCAACCATTTCTTTATGAAACACAACTTAATTGAAAGAAAATAACAAGCAAAAAAGAAAGAATGAAAAAGGAGTTCGAAAACAGTCTTCCCTAAACCCACACACTTGTCCTGATCAAAATATACATTGAAAAAGAAACAATAACTCAAAAAAAGCATCAAAAGATGTATGTATGCATTTATTTTTTATTTTTTTAGGAGAAGTATTGTTTTAATGCCTGGCCATTCACCGGGAGGGTGTCAAATTCCCCCCTCAAATTCTACAACCGGTATCTACCTGAAAAGGTCTGAGCCACAAATTTTGGAACTTTGAGTGTTTTCCTTTAGGCTCCTTATCTTTATCCCACTTCAAGACTAGGTCCCCTACTTTGAAATATTTTTCTTTGGCCTTATGTTTTTCGAACCATTTTTTAACTACCTATTGATGAGTGGTGAACTTAACTCTATCCTTTTCCCTTTCTTCATCCAACATGAGAAGGGTATCAATCCTTTGTTATATAGAGGATGAGGGATGATCACTTGATGCCTGAGTGAGCTGTAAAGATGGAAGATACAATCCGTTTGGAAGAATGGCTTCTTTCTCATATACTAGGAAGTACAGAGAGTTTCCTATGGCTTCTTTAGGAGTTACTCTATCAGCCCATAGGGAATTATGAAGAAAATTATTCCAATTCCTATGATTTTCAACAACTATTTTTTTTTTAATTATCACCAAGTTTTTATTAGTTGAATATGCTACCCCATTCCATTGAAGATAGTAGTTCACATAATATCTTATTATGATCCTCTTATCAAGGGTGAATTTTTTCAACAACGTGTAAGGAAAGTAGGCATAATTGTAAAAAACAAGAACGGAGGGCATCCCAAACCTTGTTATCAACTGTTGCTCTAAAAATTGGATCACTACCTTTTCATTAACATCTGTGAGAGGGACAACCTCCATTGATCTCATAAAATAATATGTGGCAGTCAAGATATATTTATTTTGTTTTGAAGAATTGGGAGTAATTTCTCTTATGACGTTTATTCCCCATTGTTCAAACGGTCTGGATATGGTCACCAGTTGGAGTGGAATGACTGCCCTCTTTTCTCTACCGGCACTTACTTGAAAAGATTTACATTTCCTGGAATATGCATGAGTGTCCCTGAACAAAGTAGGCCAATAATAACCAGCCCTTAATATTTTGTGAGCCGTGGTTTCCCCCGCAAAATTTCCACCCACTGGACCATCATGGATTTCTCTCAGTACCTTTTCTGCATCATCATGTTCAAGACATTTAATGAGTACTCCATCATAATTTACACAAAAGATCACAAAATTTATGAGGCGATATTGAGCATATTTTAGCTTGAGAGCTCTCCTTTCTCTAGGGTTTAGGTTTTCCGGATAAGTTCCATGATGTAGGAGATAAGACAAGTTTCCATACCAGGATCCTTGCCTGGGAGGTACGTATAAGGCTTCATTGCACCATAATGACAACTCATTTTCCCAACTGGAGTCTTTTGCATTGATCAGATCTTGGGCCTCAGCGACCAGTTTACACAATCCTTGACCCTTGACTATTTTGGTAGGTTTTATGTCTAGATCAAATTCTTGAATGACTGCCATCCAATTTCCCTTTCTTTCTCCCATTTCTTGTTGGGTGAACAAAGATCTAACCATGGGGTGAGGTACTATGACTTTAGTGTGATTCTTCAAGATATAGGATCTGAAATGTTTGACCACTTTATAAACTGCATAAGCCTGTTAGTTTATAGCCGGATAGTTTAGTTCAGCTCCTTGGAGGTTAGTTCTCATAAATTATTTCGATGCCTCATTGTTTTCATCATCCTTCTGGGTAATTACTTCATCCAAGGATTGGTCAGAAGCAAATGTATAAAGGAAAAAATATATTTTGAAATCAGGGCTTCGTAGCACTGGTGTTTGGGATATTGCAGTTTTGATGTTGTCGAAATCTCCTTTCCTTTATTCATCCCATTTAAACTCTGCATCTTTGTGAATCATTTTTTGTAAAGGTTTAACAGTTTCAGCGAAGTCAGGAGTAAATTTTCTCACAAAGTTGATTTTCCCAAAGAAGGATTGCATGGCCCGTTTATTGTGAGGCAAGGGGAGTTGATATATCGCTTTTATCTGCTCAAGGTCGATGTTAATTCCTCCTTGAGATATAATATGACTTAATAGTTTCCATTACTCTACACCAAAGATGATTTTCTTAGGGTTCAAAGATATTCCATATTTCCTACACCTTTCAAAGATCTTATTCAAATGTTGAATGTGGTCCTCCTTATTTTTTGAGTATACCATTACATCATCTAAATAGACTACCACACACTTGTTGATCAATCCCCTAAAGGCTATGTCCATGGCCCTTTGGAAGGTTTCCCCTATGTTAATCAACCTGAAGGGAATGCATTTATAAGCAAAGGTTCCCCACTTGGTTCGAAAGGTAGTTTTTAATCGACCATCTTCTGAAACCAGGACCTGGTTATATCCCGAGAAATTGTCTAGGAGGGAAAAAAATTCAGAGTCAGATACTGTCTGTAAGAGTTGTTCCATGGGTGGGACTGGGTAGTTATCTTTTTTTGATGCTCTGTTAAAGTTTCTGAAATCCACACACAGACGAATCTCCCCAGAATTTTTTCTAACAGGCACCAGATTGGCTACCCAGGCAGAGTGTCTGACCTGAAAGATAATCTTCGCATCTAACAATTTCTCCAGCTCTTGATACATTAGAGGTTCCAAAGATGGACAGTACTTCCTAATATTTTGTTGGAAAGGTTTTATTCCAGATTTTAATGGGATCGTGTGTTGGATAATGTGAGTATCGTATGTTTTTAATTCTAGGTAAGACCAAGAAAAGACATCTTGATATTATTTAAATAGTTTAAGATAAGCTTTCATGTCTTCTTTGGACACTGTCTTTCCTAAATTGAAATTCTTGGGATTCTCGGGGATGCCTAGGTTTATAGTTTCATATATAGGGCATGAGCTCCCTGTTTTTTCATTCTTTGTCCCTCTAAATCTTTCCCTTGGGTCGAAAAGGTTCTCCATATTGGCTACTCCTTTTGGTATCATGTGAAACTTGGGTTTTTCATCAGAGTGATCTGTTCCTTTCTGTTCGTGGAGATTTGATTATGTGAGTAGTTCTTGGAATATTTCATCATCAATGGCCAAATCCTTAAAATTCTCTTGATTAGTCAGGAAATATACAATCTGTTCATCCCCTTCAAAGACTTTCCAATTAGAAATGTTGTTAGGTACCGACGGTTTGTAGAGAAATTATACTTCAAAACTTGAGGCTTCATAATCTTCTAAAGGAGATAATCTTGAGGCTGCAGTGGCTAGAGCATCAGCAAGGGTATTTTTTTTATCTTAGGAACAACGGTAATGTTGAAGGCCTAAAAATTTTCTATTAGTTTGTGCACCTCTTGTTGATAATTCCTTAAGTGAGGTGAATTGCAATGGATAGTATTCTTCACTTTCCTAACGATAATTTCGGAGTCTCCAAAAACTTTCATTTCCTTGATGTTTAAGTCGATGGATTTCTTTAGTCCCTAGACTAGAGATTTATGTTCAACGGTTTTATTAGTGCATTTGAATTCTAATCTGCAGGATAATAAGTTTCTCTTCCCCTTTGGGTCAATGAGGATGCATCCCGCTCCTGACCCTTCTTGCGATTTAGAGCCATCAAAGTACAACATCCAAATTTGGGGAGAATAATTTTTACCTTCTTCATGTCTAGCTATTTTTTCAATTTCAACCTCCTTGTCTACTACTCCTGTCGGAGAACCCTAAAAAAGGATGCTTTCTTTTGTGGCCATTAGTAAGTCTATTTGAAATATCATTTCAGATTTTTGTGTGGAAGGTATGTCAAATATGTGAGGGGAGAAATTACCGAAATCAGAATCACAGGAGTAGTTTCCTAACACAGGGAACTATGTCGAAGATAGTTCATTTGGGGTCTCCAAATCAATGACGGTATGTTTGAGGTATCTTTATCTATCAATCCTGATCATGTTTGGATGTCCTTTCAATGGAAACCAAAGGTGAGCCCAGTCGATACTAAAGTATCCATTTAATTTCTCAGACCAGTCTCGGCTAAGTAACGTTCCATAGGCCTCTGGGATGTATACCACAATTATGTCAATTACTTGGACAAATTTGGGGTGTGTAGAAATTTTGATCATGAAATCTTTCAGTTCCCCAATGACCTTTACCTAAGTCCTATCTAGTTGTATAACGTGTTTATCACTTTTGATCGGGGTTGCGTTCACTTTCTTGCAAATTGACAATGGCATGACATTTGAATATGCCCCTGAATCGACTAGGAAATTATGTAGATTTATGTTAAAAACTTAAAACGTAAAGAGGAAAGAAAGAACAAAAGGCCTTCCTTTTTTATCCAAAGAACAAGCATTCATATTCAGCTTATTTGTTAATTCTGTGGGAGAAGGGGCGTCTCCTTGGTTAATGTTTGTCATAGAGGTATCTGTTAATTTTAAGGCCTATAACAAAAAACCCTTTTGTTGAGGAATCCTACACATGTCCATGACAGACACGTTAGATTTCATCTTCTTCAAGTCTTCCACTATATTGTAGTCTAGCTTAGGCATTTCCCGTGTATGTATGTTTGTGGGATTTTTTTGGGAAGAAAATAGGGGTTTGGGGTGATCGGTCGCTTGATCCCCTCGAGATGATTGAGTAGTGGTGGGATTACTTTGGACATGTTGACTTTTACTTCATGTATGTACAACCATAATTTCAGTCGGGGGTCCCTACACCTCAGCGATGTCGTTGAAAGGTATCGGGTGATCAGGATCCCATAACAACATGGTGGTCTCTTCATGTGGTTCTTGACTTTCTTGATCGGTGACAGCTATTTCCGAGCCACTGGGTTTCTCAGTTAGATAACATTCGTCTAGGAATTGATTATCCATTAGATTCATAGCATGAAACCATTGGGGGTAGTCCCTTTCTGAATGCTTTTCTTGATGATGTGTACAGAAGGATTCAAATGCTATGTTCCTTAAGTCGATGTTCAGGTTGGTTGGGGGAGGTTCTATAGCCTTGAAAGGTGGATTCCTTTTAAAAACAGGTTTATAAGGCCTTTGGCTTTGGTTTCCTTCCCCGACACTCCTTTTAATATCTAAGATCTCGTTGGAAATTTTTTTGATCGTCTGTTGCAGGCTTTCTAGGTCCCCTCCCTCTTTCTCGGGACCTAGTTCTGTTTGTTTTCCTAGGGGTTTAGTTAACAAAAGTCCCCTATTAGGTGGAAGTTGGGTTTCCTTTTTTATTAGTGAGATCTGACCTTCTTTGCATCCTTTCATTTGGAATTCAATCGTTTTAACTTCTTTGAATTTTTTAGCTAGAGTATTTTTGGCAGCCCTTTTTATGAACATGGAAATAGAAGCTAGCAAAGCCTTAGCATATACTTCAATCTGCAGCTCCTGAGTAGGTTTATCCTCAGGTTGGAATTTGTTCAAAATGGTGGTGAACCTTTGGTTGAAATATTTGACCTTTTCTTTTGGATTCATAGTGGCGGCGAAAATTTCAGCCATTAAAGCTCATGTAGTAGTTTCTTCATCAAATTTGTCCAAGAAACCATTTTGAAACTTTGTCTAGCTAGTTATGGAACCAACTGGTAGGTTGAAATAACAGTTTGAAGCTAAATTTTCAAAGGTATAAGGGAACAGTCTACACACCACATCTTCGTGTTGTAAATTCATCAACCTTATGGCCAATATGAACTTCTTCATATGGTCTTCAGGCAATCCAAAGGTTTCAGGGTCAAATTTGGGAAGTAGCTTTTCTAGATGTCTGGTTACGTTATGCATATGTCCTAGAATCACCAGAGCATATCTTTCCTACCATGGTTGGTTATTCGAGGTTGATCTCCCCCTTCTCCATATTTATCATTATTATCCCCCATGTCTTATGATTTGGAACATGAACGATCAGAATTGGACCCTTCTTCTTCAGATTCAGAATTGTCAGGTTCAGAGTAGTTATTGATTGGTTGGGTGATGACTGGTGTTTCGAGTATTAGACCAAGAGGTATTTTGATCTCTGTGAAGGAAAATTCTATCAGTTCTTCTACATTGTGAATGAACACATGATCAAGGGTGTCAACAACTGGTCTTCTTAATTGTTTTCTTCGAGGAAGTAAAGGAGCTAGAGGTAATGCTTTGATCTGTCGAGCATAAGCTCTGGTGATTCTTATGAACTTATTCATCTCTTCGTGTGTAAGAGTGTAAGGTATTTCAGGGTATGCGCATTCTTCCTCTTCGTATTGTGAGTACTCATTGTACATGGGTTGTCTTGAGAATGACTAGCCATGGATGTGGGATGTTTTGAATCTATAGGCTATGAAAAATATATTATCAAATATATTGCTAGCCATGCATTCGTTTGTCCCTCCTTCTAACGCCAATTATGTTGAGGGGTTTGAGATCCCTTTGACTCAACAACAGGAACCAAACCCACTTAAGAGGCCCAATTAGACTCGTAAGTGTTTGATGAGTGGTAAGGTTCTCCAGATTTGTGATCTGGCTGGAATTATCTATGGGATTTAATCGTGACTGATAGATATGTCCTTTCTGTGAAACCTTTCGTCATGCTATATAGTTGTATTTTGTATTATTTTCTAGTATTTTTGAAAATGAAAGGAAAATATTAAGCTAAACGACAGAGAGAATTTAATTTATATTGAAGAAAATTGGGTTTTCGAATAACCTTTATACTTCAACATGCAGACAATGAAGATCTAAACTATTTCAAACTAGAAATAATACCATTTTGACTTGTAGTCATTCAACATCGTATGAGATAATGGTTACGGAAACAAAACATATGTGTGACAAGAAATTAGTGCAGGAAAAGTAATTTTCAATGCTCTACCATCAATCACATATTAACACAATCGATTTCTATTCATCAATTAGAATAAAATAACTATCACAACATTATAAGATAACTTAAATAATAGATACAACAACTCTTACTCAGTACAACAACAAATATTGAATTCGAAGACAGAGATAATCCCCTTCGGTCCAATCACATTCACGCCTCAGATGAAATAAGTGTCTTTGGTTCTAAACAAAACTTCTAAATTAAAACAACTTGCACAAAAATAATTCTCTTACAATATTCCAGAAAAAGTATTTCTCTCCAAAACCATCGACCCCTAAACACAAGGTCAATTCTGTTATTTATAAAAATAACTAAACTAAAGATAGCTACTAAAGTTGTGTTAAGTCAAGAAAATGACTCGTAGCAGAATTTATCTATCAATTCTCTTAAGATCATCTTGTCATTTTACTAAAGTGGATTGTTACTTTCACACTTCGACCACCTACAGAAGAGATCTTCGCATGTATTTGAATAACGGAACATGTGTTGATCCATCAGAGCGGACAGGACATCCTTCATCTCAGTTGCATGTTCTTTGTACTTGATTAGTTTGACACTCATGCACTGTAAGACTGCGAGAGCTTTAATCGGTGGCTCCATGAACTTCTTCACTTGGCCCGGGATCATTCTTGAAACCTGCGAAATATTTGTTTCTCATAGTTGGTATTTCTCTGCATGTCGCTTAACTATGTCACATAAATTGGCGAAATCCTCTGGTGGGCCGAACCCTGGCAAGTCGATATCCCTCTTTTCTTTGTTGATATTTTCCCAAATTTTCTCACACTATTCCCATCTTTCCTGCATCTTCTGTCAAGGTTCCTGGACCATGTGTACCCAGTATTCAGCTGCTTTCCATATTCGGGCGATAATGTTGTCCATCAACACTCGAATGTCATGTTTTTTTGTATCTCGGCCCTTATGTACTTCATTGATGTAGTCGGTATGTTCCAAGGGTTGATGTTCCTTCTCATAACATCGTTGCATGTATTTGTAGGTTGCTAGCCCCATAAGGGTAGCTTCTTGGAAATCAACTATTTGAGCAGTGAAGAGGTCTCTCTCCCTTGTGAATTGTGCATATATTTCTCAGAACTCACTCTTCAAAAGTACCACCACATGTGTTGAATTTTGGTAATACTCAACTTGATGTCGTAGGTGGTCCAACTCTTTCTTGATGGTGGTTACCTCCCTTTCATCCCTTTTTTCTCTGTCTAATATGGCATCGGTTATGGCCATCCATGCTCGTATTAGCTCAGTCATCTTGGCACTTTCTATGTCAAATAACATCTCTTATGTGGTTATAAACAAGGTGTTATCAAGCGTAAGCTTCCTTTTCCTGATTGTTCTTTTCATTAAAACCTTCCTTTTCCTATCATAAGCGATTTCCTGTATATCAGCGACTTCATCTATAGGTTCAGGAATCTGTTGATCTCCCCAAGACAGGTTATTTCCTAGGCTCCCTGCTGTAAAGAGGTGTTCCATGCTGGTTTCTCTATCTCTTCCAGGGATAGGCACCTGACCTCCCTCTTCCCCGGTCAGTGATTTCTGTGGTAGTAATGGTGACAACAGTTGTTCTATTTCAAGGCTTGGTCCGCTCAACTCCTTAGTAGGGGAGTTTATTTTGTGTCTTGGTGACTCGACCTTCTATTGGCCCTCATCGCTAGACAAAGTCTTTTCCTTATATGGATAAGTGGGAAGAGGGTTGGTATTGGTTGATAGTTTGGTCGTTGGGATGTCAATTTCTAGTTTCCCCATTCCTTCGTCTTGTTCACCTGTATCCATATCATTCTTAGAGTTTTCATCATGAGGTTGTGTTTCTCTCGATGGTTGTGTTTCAATTTGATCGGGAAAAATAGTGTTGAGGGTGGTCATAGATCACAGGCTGCCTTTTTGGGGTTTTGGGACCAAATCATCGGAGGTTGGACCAGATGTTTCCCCTTGTTCTTCCTCCTGTGTGATTGGCATCAGGGTTTTGCATGAATCTTCTGATCCTTCCTCATCATCATATATGGTGATTAAATATATGAGGACAATAGGCATACCTGTCCCACTTGATGCTCTCACTGACCTTCGTTGAGTTGTGGTAGTCAGCGATGATCCTTCCTATGGTGAAATAGGGCTAGTGTTCTCTTGGTCAACAGTCTCTTCAGGTGGAACTGTTTTTCAACCATTTAGTTCTGCCTCATGGTCATTTGTAATGGTCGGGTTAATTCTCAAGGGTCCTATCAAAGGATTAAGTGGGGGATCTTCCCTTAATATTTTCATAACTCTCTCAGCTTCTTCTAGTAACAATATCCCCCTTATTTGTGCCTTTGTCGCTTCTGATTCTATGTTTTCTTCTCTTACTCTAATGTCTTCTTGAGTAGTGTGCTCTATTGTCTCAACTTGTTCATCCATGGTCATTGCTTTGAATTTGGCCACATTTTGGTTAGCCCTTCTATAGAGCACCTCCTCCCAGTCTTGAGCGCCCTGGTAAATATCTCATCTTCAAAAATGTTATGAGCATATGGTTAACATGAGGATACCTGCGACGCGTGTTGGAGTACCAACCCCTTTGGATCATGCTTGTGAAAACGGCCTATGGTGAACCAATACTCAAGCTGAATCAATCCTTCTTGTTTCTCCTGTGCAATGTCTTTTACCATATAAAACCCAATATGAAAACCATAGGGTATGAAATCCCTCTTCTTATCCTTTACCAGAGAAGCATTATAGCCTTGCAGAATGGTCTGGTAACAAATTTCTCCCAATATGAGACGGTCCGAGACATGAATGGGGAGTACGTGTGGTGCACCAGTAGCCCCGAATACTCTAATATAAGTGCTTGTTTCTTCAAAATACCAGTGGCCAACTTTGGATAGCATCTTTTTGGTTGTCGCTGAAAGCCTTGGGAATTCTTTTCTAAATATAATAAAGTGCACTTTTTCTATAAACTCATCACATATCATGGTGTAAAAAAATTTCTACCTATTTTCCCACAAAATGTTGAAATAAACATGCATGGGTAACTCGACAACATGCTAGCTTAAATTCATACCTGCAAAAACGTTTCTCGCGCAGATTACATCCAACAGGTAAGATTCCATGTAGAAAACTAATGTTTCTCCATCTTTTGGTGTCATGGCCTGTAGGATTTTGACACTCAACTGCTTGGAAATGATGGCTCGCCAATTGAAATTGCTCCTGGAGATTGCCACGGTATATGCTAAAGGCATCCACGCCTCTGAAAACTTAGAGAAATATTTTTCTCCATACAATCGGAAAATTAAATCCATTAAATACATATAAGGCTCTATGAGGTTTACCATGTTGTACCAGCCATTGCTTATGTTTGTGAAATTTTTATCTTCTTTCCACCATGATGCTAGTAACCGATTGGTTTCATGGAACTCATAAAACTTGACCACAAAATCTGTATTCAGTCTTTCCTCTGGGTCTCTGATTTTATAGTATTTTTGTACCTCTACTGGAAGAAAGACACCAACACATTTTCCCTCTTCATTATTAACCGTGCATTTCATCGCATTTGTGTCGTCAATTATCCATCCTAGCGGTTCGATGCAGGGCAGAAGTGGGGTCTGACAGGCCACCAAGTGCAGATATGATCGCCTAATATTCAAGAAAACTTTGTCATCCAATAACCTGATGTCTGGGTTGTTATGAGGTATAAACTCTGAGTAATCTTCCTGATTGATTTTTTTAAAAAGATCCCCCCAATGTGGGAGCATTTCTTTAGATCCAGTGCTTGCCTTTGTGTCCCTGAACGCTGGAAGCTAGATAAATTGTTTCTTGGTGGAAATTCGGATAACTGACTCAGTATTTGAAATGAAATCAAGTTTCTTTGCGGTCACCGGTGTCAACCCTTTGTCGATCTCTAATTCTTTCATTTTGGGTGTTCTTGGCGAGCGTCTGGTCGTCGGCTTTTGCGGAGGCATTTTCCTACACAAAATGGAATAATAAGCTGCAAGACAACTACGACAAGTTTTATTCGACGCAATTGTAAATGTAAACAATAACGACCATGATTACCTCTTCCTTGTAGGAAATAACTTGGGCTTACTGGTAATTGAAGTGGCACAATGACCTGTTACCTCTTCGATGCTCTCTCTTGCTCCTTCGTCTGCTTCATAGATTAGTGATTTGTGAATGGAATACCATGCTTGGGCACAAACTTTGTAATTTAAAACATACCTACATTGTTGCATCGAGTCTTAAATTCAGGAGTACAGATATGATCTATACAATCTATAACAGAATCCACATCATGCTAAGGATTAAATGCAACACAGGCTAGCGGCGCAGGAGTGTGTTACTTTAGAGTTCATTGGCGAATTCAAATTTTTGAGAGTTGGTCGGTGCACAACATCGTGGTATTGGTTATGTGAATTTATTAATTATCCATTAGATCGAAAACCTCATCCTTTACTTATCTTAGAGGTATCTCCTCAAATTACTCGAGCATTTTTGCACTTCGGAACTAGTGTGATTGGCATTGGGGATACGTAGGATCGGTAAATCGACATCGCAGATCGACTAGGATTGTCGTCGTCGGAGGATAAAGTTTCAATCTAAATACAAAATTTTGGTGTTCTAGAAACTTGTCGGTAGTCAATGAGTGCATCGACGTCGACGGATTGTCTTTGACATTGTTTCATTGTTGCCTCTAGGCAAAAGTTCCGACGTTGACCCAAACTGTCGTACAATGTTGTCATGGAAGAGAAGACGTGGAAGTACATATATTACATAGGGGACATCAAAATATGACGTGGATGATAACCAAGCAATACAGAATATCTACGCAGAAAAGAGCATGACGGTTGATTTGACCTTTTCGGCAGGAGAAGCATTTCTTTTTGACGTCGGTGATTTTATTTAGACACGTGTTATGTGCCCTTTCTCCCTCTTCTCTAACGTCGATGATGCATCGACGATCGACGATCAACAATTGTCGTTGTTTATGTTGAAAATTTGTCTTTCAGATTTCGTCAATGCCGATGATACATCGACGATTTTTAGAGAACTTTTTTCGCAAGCCAAAATCACCGATTAGCGCGCAGATTTTTTATAAAAAAAAATTAAGCTATGTGTAATTAGTCTAATTCCATGTTCAATTAGCGAAAAATGTCAATCTGTTCAATCAAACTTCAACCCAAAAATAATTTTATCGATGATAAAACACAACAACAGGAAAACCCATCGATCCCTACACAAAATGACTTCATTCAGAAATGACAAAGTGGTACCCGAAAGAAAAAATTCACGAATTCTTTTAGAGTGTGTTCAGTGCTCAACAGGATGGAAGGGTTGGACATTTTTAACCAGTCTGGCTGCATGAGATGACTATGTGCAGAAGGAATCCTTGCCTTTTACTTCAATCTTGTCGACCTGCTTCTGCTAGACAGAAGGTGCTTGGACTAAGGATGCAGTGGTTGCGATGTTCTTTTGTTCACCTTTTGAACAGACTATGAAGAAGCTTAATTTTGTAGTATGAGATACTACCTTGCAAGACTATTTAGATGGGACAATAGTTGGAACTACCTCTAGTATTATGTAGAGATGACCCCCTAGAGTAACAATGACACTACGGGGTCGAGACTCATAAACAACATGGATCTTACACATATATGGTTGGCCCAAGAGAACATCACATACGTCCAGCGGGGCAACATCACATAATACCTCATCCTTGAAAGGTTAGATGTCGTATGAAAATCAACATTGCTAGCTGACATGGAGATCTCGTCCCTAACGAAGCCACTCGATGTTGTATGGCTACAGGTGTGGTGTTGTCGACAATCCCAACTGTTTGACGACCTCTGCTGAGATGAGGTTCTTCTGGCTTCCGCTATC